>JAVTVY010036257.1:0-15817 GCA_036873755.1 Hanleya hanleyi | reverse complement strand
CGAATCTTCAATCGCGAGAGAATCGTTTTTTTCAAGGCGCGAGAGAATCGTGAGGCGGAGGGATATTTGACACATAGGCCGTGTTGCCGTCGTACGCCGCTCTATCCGCGAACTGGGAACTACATGTAATGTTGATTGCGGATTTGTCGATGGAAAAACCTATATTACTATACTATACTGTATAAATGCGTAAGATAACCGAATAATATATATGATTCACGATCTATAGTCTCCTACAAGCCTAAGTAGGGCGTATGCTGGAAATATCTTTTCATATTCCTGTACCATGCTTCCTGTGACGTTCGCGCTCAGATTACTCTGGCGAAGTGTAAATGACAAAATTACATGTTTATTCAATAATCGTGTGAGTCGACAATGTATTAATGATATAGGATGATAGTCACAATATCTTGTTTTGTAAATACAGGGTACAGGTCATAAGTGGATTTGAGTTCGTTGATTGCATTATCAGAATGATTACGGCACAGGCTTGATAGAGGTGTGAATGGGCGCATGGCGATACCCAGAACAGCTTAGCCCTCCAGCCGAGAATTTCTAGGTTAATTAAGGTGAAAAATAGTGTAATTAAATATGTATATTTTGTTATAGTAAAACATACATTAGGAAAGGGTATCCATTCATGTTTTGGTACAGTTTTTAAACTATTGAGATGTGAATAAGTTAAAAAAATCACCATCAAGTTAATTTTATTTATTATAAGAATATTCGCGGCAGTGATTTCATATTTATATCAAATACATATCTGTTTGATTGAATCGCATATAACGGTTGGATTCGCATATGTACTTTTTATTTTAATTTTATATTTTGATAAATGAACTATGAATGATTCCAAAGGGAAGCTCAAGCCAAAAACCAACTGAATATTATATAATTTCATCTCTTACTGGATTAACCAGTTTTTTTACAAATAGCCCGCGCTATATATTAATAATTAAGTGCTTGCGAAGACTCAAAAGCCCCGTATGACAATGTTATATTCAATACAGCGCCATCTATCTACACAAGGAAAATGGTGATCGTAGGACAAAAAACCACGCGTACAGCGAAAATCTGATGAATCAACTCAAAATTTCAGCCTGCACAGATGCCAAAAACGTTCACGAAAAATACTACAAAGAAATCTGGAATAATACCAGCTTTAAAACACAGAAATACCCAAAATAATAGACGAAATTGCAAGTGCTGACCATATCCGGTCCTGTGTCCCGTACAAAATATATGTAAATATGAAGTTATAATTATATGCATAACCATTATTCCTATGTATATATATAGATATTTTTTTTCAATTTCTTTCAATATCCCCATCGTATCTATATAACCGCCAACTGTACAGAAACACGCTATAGTTTTACACTAGGCAAAGAATGGAAAAGGAAGAAGAAAAATGATCGAACTTTATATAGTCTGACTGAAGTGTTAGAAACTCGAACGTGTATGCGGGTCAGTCAGGCTGAACCAATGGCGTACTACTTTCGGCTATAATCCTCAATCGTTTTTTTTCAATCGTTTTTATTTTCTCGATTAAAAAGCGATTGAATCGCGATATCGCTTTTTATTCGCGAGAATTTTCTCGATTGAAAAACGATTGCCAACAGAAAAAAAAAACCATTCGAACAGCGATCGCGAATGAATCGTTTATTTTGAAGAAAAAATCGCGACTTCGAGAAAATTTGACGAAATAAACGACTCATTCGCGAACGATAATTGGAAACGGTGCCTAATGTTGCGTTTAATTGAATAATAAATGCGAAAATTCTTTATTGGACGACGGCTGAATATTGAACGAGAGACAAGACGTTTATACATGATGAACTTTGGGTTATAAAAACTGAAAAAAGAATTTACCAAAAACATCACTAACGCGAATTTTTTTATCAATTTTACCATGATCCTTTCGACATATAATTATCCAAATCAATTTCAAGGAATCTGATCAGTTAAGCTATGATGCCAAAACGATTCAGCTTCTGTCTGCCTTCTGTTCCGTTGTGGCATTTCAGCAGAAATAGGATGGCGATGATCTACTTAGGCCAAATCTGCGATGGCCCAACAGTTAAAAGTTCTGTTCATCCATTGTCTGGCTATGTGCCAACTTTCATGCTTGTATCGTCAAACTCACACTCTTTTAAAATATCTGATGTACTAATATTGGTGTCGTTTTGCATATCCAAAATGACTACCAGTTGATCACAATGTAATTACTAGTATATATGAATCTACTAAGTGGTGATTTGGCTGAAATAAAGTTATTTCGGGTTGAAGTTTATACGGATAAAGCAAACTGTTAATACGTATACGATACAGTGTTAGAAATGACAAGGTTATTGTTGATTGGTTTTTATTCGTGTCTGTCTTCTCTATCAAGAAATCGAAATATTTTGCTGGATGAAAGAAAATGTTCATTTTATTTCAGGAACCACAAGGATGAGTCCAGGTTTCAGTAGAGGATTGAACGATTGCAGTTTTGGGCGACGAAAATCCAATAGCATAAACCGTTATGTTTCTTTCATGTATTATCCATTCGGTATACCATACTGGGAACGATAACCAACAATAACAGGCAGAGTAATAAATCACGTTTCCACGAAAACATCTCACAGACATGTCTCTGGTTGATATTTTTAACTATTCATTTGTCTCTCATCATTGTCGATAAATCGGGATGGCATAACGTGATATAAGAGCTTGCTGTTGGCGTTATCTCAGGTTCTTTGGGGATTTCGATTTCCGACATGAATTATCAATGGTCATCAGGGACTCCCATAGCTCATTTACTCGTCCCCATACTTGACGAAGGCGGTCACTTCAAGCTAATAGGATTTTCCTGTTGACAATGTTACATCCACATTTATCTCCCGTCCGGAATAAGGAACGATGATGCGTGAATTGTAGTATTTGGTAGGGTTCTTTATTCTATATCACAAGTGCGGAGGATATGAAGATCCTGATTGCGTCCAATCCGTGTGGACCCTATATACAAAATACAATAAATACGGCTACATTTAATAAAACATACCTGTGATACATTTCCTTCTATATTAGCCTATCAAATTACAGATAACCGATACATGTATCACTTAGAATATATATATTGTGCAGTAATATGTATAAATTTATATTGAAACACTACTACAGATATCTTAGTTCCAATAATCTATATATGTAATTCAAATGGTAATTTCAGGCAGGACCCATAATTACATATCCATATCCATATATAACTGAAATATTAATGAACCCTCACCTCGTCTCTGGGACGCAGGTAGGCGCAATCGCACTCAGATGAATCTCTTATCCATAGCCGAACCTATATAGAATAAGTAAAGTTGTAAAAACCTATTCCACAATAAATATCACTGACAAAAGACAGACAAAGTACTTTCAACACATTTACAGTCCATGGAACTATAACCTCTTATACCAAGCTATGTGTATGCTAATACCAAATAATAGAACACAATATACATATAGTTCCCTAATGAAGAAAATGACAAATACTATTTTTGGTAACCCTACATTTTAATAAAAGAATATGAAAATATATTATCTGTACAAGATACCAGAATATTCAAGCTGGAATATCAGAAAAGCAACAACTCACCCCAGGTCATTCCAACATGCCACTCCAATGCCACAGTGCAAGGAATACAAAACCACACCTTGCCAGGTGAAAGACTGAAACTGGACTGACCAGCATGACCACTTGAAACCAGGACCCAAGCTAGATTACATAACAAGGCAGGGTAGGGGAACTAGTCAAACTGGTTTCTCTTCAGTCCAGCACAACCATAATTAACATATGTACAGGGCAAACCCGGTGGTAGAACACCCAGGCTTATACTAGAATAAACAGGATATCAGTTGAAATGGTCTAAGGAATATTAAGGGTCAAAACCACAGGACATGCTTAAGGGCCAGGTTAAGTGTCCATGTAAATGATGTATATTTATGTGTGTGCAAAAGGTAAATAAACAGCATTTAAACAATAATGTATTTTTGTTGTGTTTTCATTTATTTAGGGTAAAATCCAATAAGATACGAAAAATACATCCTGTCACAACAATATTCTCCGAGAAAATCCCGTCGAATGAGAAACTGAAAACTATATCGCCGACGTTCTCATTATTGTAGATATATCCGACTAAACAGAACTTGAAAATTTGGGCCTCCATAGCCTATCATATCGGAGTCAATATGAGCCTACTTAAATTTTTCCTTCTGTGACGGGTCATCGAGATATGTAAACTGAAAGTTAAATTAATGGTAAAGGTCCAGAATCTGAACGTGGGACTGATCAGGGCAGGGTGAGCCACCAATCTGATCTCACCAATTTGATAGTGGAATTTACCCTCCATGCTGAGTAAAACTGTTCAACACGTATGTGACATACAACTTGAGCCGGAAAAATACCATGTAGCAAATTTATTTGTTCGATCAAAATTGATCACGGACTACCATAAGGTCAGATATAGCCACGCTTGTGCACATACCTTGCCATTCTATTAGATTTTGAATTTTTCTGCCTTTTCTGAAGATTTCCTTAAAGTTTGGCAGGTGTAGATTTATAGCTCCAAAGCGTCCGTGGCACGCCCGAAAAAGTGTAACCAATGTATCCACTCAGGAAAAGGGTGTAAGTCGTATAGCACGAATGTAAGAAGAAAATTGTAGTCTCGGTTCTTCTGGTGTGCTGGTGTGATGGATAAGAATGTCCTGGTGATCTAGTGTCCCTTTTCATATCTTTTCTATTGCAACTAAGGACGGGCACTCGTCCCCAATGTGGAGAAAAGTGTCCTACCTGGGTTAGAAGATAGGAGCCGGACACTCGTAACCACCGGACATTCTTAGCCTCCATACCGGCATATTTCTACCTCCATAACATGTTTTCTCATAATCGCTAAACCAAAGTCGTGTCATGTAAACGAATAGGTCAACCTGCATGCTCTGGAGCTGTGGATTCAAACATTTATATCGCGTTTGGAATCGGTATTTAACCGGTCGTAATATAAACCGTTATTCCAGTCGTCTATGTCTTTCGCTTATTGACGCGGAAATTCTTTTGTGGATGCACTATAAAGGCTACTGTCTCAATGACGCATGCATTGGACGTGGAGACTACTTCTATCATATCTTTCAAACATAGCTCATTTAGCACAGTCAAAAAAAATGGCTATTGATTATCGTTTACAAAGATCACAAGAACAAGAATAGCTGCCTGATGACAAGACAGTACAATATGACAAAACCGCAATAGTAGCGTATACAATTTCTTCATAATGTCGATCTGCTCACGTCACGTGCTTGGCCGAGTCAAACGCCGATTGTCGATTGTGAAGGGATATATCGGCAACCACGTGCTGGCGAGAATATGACCACGGACATCAGTAAACAAGGTTAACGACTGGAAAGACGTCAGGAATGCGACTTAACACAAACTATCCGGATACGCTAGTGAATAAATAAATAATACACACAAATTAAATATTAAGATAATTACAGTTGTATATTATCACGTTTGTTCTACACTTATTATCCATGTTCCGCGTTGTTTCGTGTCTCCTGTTTATTGACACGAGGATATATCTCTTTAATACATGCGATAATCATTTTATCCGGAAGGTATTACCAAATTGTCGTCGATGAGATGTGACCGCCTTGTTCCGAGTATAGCACACTTATTATACCTACTTATTGCACCTATGTTTGAATAAGATCCAGACTTGGTGTCTAGCAAAGCCAAGACAAATTGTATACACTTTCGCAGAAAGTATAGTTCCAAAGCTTTTCTCGGACGGAACGGACTTCAACGTATTAAACGAAGTTAAATCCTTAGGATCTTGTTTCATCATCGATTAAAGATTTTACACTATATAAAATAGAGAGCTAAGTGCACAAAAACTCTTGATTTGTTCAAGGGGTTTGCCAGCTGTAAGTGGGCCAGACAAGTCTAGTTGTCTAGTCCAAGTAAACCCAAAGGCTGTGTATATTGTACCTAATCTCATTGCATACCACGGTCTTATCTAATGCACTGATATTCATTTGAGCTTAATGTTCTGTATCGTTTGTCCTATGAATTAGAAGATTTTCTTATATTATGAAAGTATTTTTTATTTCATGTGATACATCCTTGTGTTGACAAATCTTTGGGTCGTGACGCATGGAAATCTAAGATAAAATGAAAAGAAACAATACAAATTGTGATATACTGTTGTAGAATCATACGTGCTGTCTTCAATAATAGTGCAAACTCTGAGCTTCTAAAATTGCGTTTACCTGGAGAAGCTCAGAATTGACGATTGATGATAGTCTAATCTGAGGATCAAATACTGGGAGGGAATATATAGGAGATACCTTCTCCAGGCTCTTAAACTGCATCTGCAAAAGTCCAGGTGAACCCTAAATCCTCTCATAGGCTTTACCTGGACCTTTTTGTTGATTCAGATGAGTTCTCGAGTCGTTGCGTCTATTACACAAGCTCGTACATTTCATCCCAGCGGTTGTTTTGAATAAGCGTGACGGTATCAGAAGTCTGTGGTTTTCGCTTTGACACCCGATGACGATTTCAGCCTAACTTCAAAGGCAGTTGGCCGGCGATGAAATTCCAACCAGTCAAAACTCAAACCTCGCTGCGGATTGGCCTAATGTGCTGCTCCAGCGCGCTTACTGATTGGTTCGGTTTAGTAGAAACCCCTCGAGTTATTTATATCCAGAACTGCTATCAGCAATTAACCAAGCCAGCGTATCTATCGTAAACCTGTTGATTGATACACTGACTCGCGAGGATGCTTAAACTGTGAACCATTTGTTGTTGTTTTAGTCCAGACACCCATGAACGCCCTACACGTGCTCCAAATCTGATCAAATATAAACAATGCAAACTTGAAGCCTTTTCACCGGGCGGCGCAACTCGACGGGCTGGTTCATTTCATATCGACTGCTCTGTGTTGATGACATGCACACGCCCGACAGTTTACCGCGGACATCCCTGCCGAATTTTGTTCGCTTCGGAAGCCCATAGAATACCATAACTAGGCCCACATCTTCTGTGGTTCAAATGTGTTCTTGGTACAAAATCAAATCAAATCAAATTTCGGAAATAGTATTTCCATTACGCCATTCATGGTATTAAAGGAGAATGATTCATTGAAAACAGTTGACCGCTTCTCTCTTGCAGGAAACTAGCCTATGTTTATGTACACTATGATTGTTGGTCTTTTTAATTTGATACTAATGCTGTTATATAAAATATGTCTTTGGATTATGGACGCGGACATTCTTTAATGGACGATGTCTAAATAATGAATTACAAGCGTCTGGTCCGTCATCCATTATTCAGCCGTCGTCCATTAAAGAATATCCGCGTTCATAATCTAAAGACCTATTTCATGTTCCAAATAACAGCATTAGCACCAAATTCAAACAGACAATCATAGTTTACAAAACAAGGCTAGTTTCCTGCAAGAGAGAAGCGGTCAACAGTTTTCAGTGATGCCGGCGGGACACCATGATGCTCCAAAAATATCAAACCCGTATCGCTGATGAGTATTCTTAATCCATGTGATATTCGCAGTAAAGTGGTCATCTAGAGAATGATGTATCTCAGTCACACTTTGATTGTGGCTGTTCATATGAACACCATGAGGATCTTGGAGTGCATGGGTTCATACAGCTCCTAGCCCCGGGTTAAGCGGAATTAGATACAAGTTAAGAAACGTAACGCCATAGATCTTGCACGCTACGCTCGTGTTTTGCTATCAGCATGCGATATGTATCGTCAAAATGATTGACCAAAAGGTGTTCTCAATGGAATACCAAATCAAATTGCATCAAATTTCGGAAATTTCAAATTGAGACACCGGTTACAATACCGCTGTCTCAATAAGAGCTTCTCCATCAGTTACTTTTCGAATGAATCTTGCCATCAGTTGCATACCCTGAAATCTCAACATGTACGCCGGATTGATTGCTCGGTCCACCGTCAACTTCCATTCAGTGGGAGATTGGGATTTGTCATAAGTCGATATGGGAGCAGGCTCAGTTATGTTTATAAAGATGAGGGTTCAGTTATGGTATTCTATCTGCACTATCTTCATTCAATCAAATCAGTTCATGGTGAATAGATGTATATATCCTTCTCCCTGTAACGTTTTTCCATAAGGAAATAGCCAATAAAGCGGTTGAAGAATAACTAAGGGACCTTGGAATGGTTTCTCTCCAACCCTTCGTCCCTGTTTTAATACGCTCATGGTCACTTTATAATACTGCATCACCTACCTAGAATTTTATGTCTTAACCCTGTCTGGCCTGTGTTTTTTGGGACCTGTCCGGATCTGGGGGGGGGGCGAAATGGCCCCCTAAATATTGTTATCCCTTGAGCTAGGGAGCTGAAACTTACCACAATATACCCTTGGGTCAAGCTCTACCAGAAAATGAAAAAAAATCCAAGATGGCCACTTTGATGACGTCACAGTTACGTCATCTTGGAAATAAGCATTTTTCGGTCGATTTTTCGGTCAGATTTTTCGAATTTATTTTTTGCAAAAATTGCATGATAAACTAGTAAATAATAGTCTGATGTGAAACAAGATACATTTTGCCCAATTTTCCTCCAAGAAAAGCAGGTATTTTGAAGAAAAATGACGAAAACATCACTTTTCTGATATCTCACAATGTCGCCATCTTGAATTTACTCATGATCCTCTACCCGAAGGGTTGTGCAAATAGGCTCAAAATGACCCCAATATGATAAGTTAAAAAATCGCGGAGGGTCGGCTTTCATTTTCGTCGTTTCGGAGAAAGTTTGGTGGGGGGGGGGGCGGTGTCGGGGGAGGGGGGGGGTTGGGTGTCATCATGGCCCCCAGCCAAGGTAGGCTAAACGAGTTGAAAGATTTAAAGTCAACCTGTCGGGATGTACATTATTAACTTATCATATCTAATTATCTGGGTTTGCTATAACCCTATATATATTCAAACTTCTAGCTGTTAGTGTGTGAACAGTTTTACTGTTTAAACACAATCATTCTTGTCTCTGTAATCAGGTCCGCTGGGCCTGTATGAAAGGAAGAAACTAAACACCAAACTGAGCAATCTGTGCTCATATGTGTATTCTTAAGCGAAAAGATATGTCGGCCACAGGCAGTGCAAATTTGCACCCAAAAGATTGTCTACTGTAGATACTGTTGGAATATGTGATATCGTTCTTGGTAAGTTTTCTTCGTTTTTAGTTACTTTAATTTCTTTCAATGTACCAGCAGCGGATTTTATGCATAACGACCAGCGGCCATATGTCAGATTTGACGCATATTTACATAAACACATTTATATCAAAATATATCGTGGAACAGACGTATGATGTAAGTTTTAAGTCTAAGCGTAATAAAATATTTAGGACAAATGAAATTTACGATCGTCCTGAAGGGAGTATTACCGACCGGGATGTTAGGATTATAAAACAGAACACTTACACTGAAGATGACGTTAGCGCCTTAGACTAGCTATCACAAACACACTGACGATATAGCGAATGCCAGCATTTTTTGACAGCCATAAATAAATAAGATTGTATTTCCTGATTATTAATGTCTGGCCTTCACGACAAAACAACTATACGCTGTCTTTCCGGATTACACTAAACGGATTATTAAAAGACGCGATTTCTCGTGATCTTCCGATGACGTAGGCGTTTGCGGTTAACAAGTGTATGGTAGTGCATTGGATCCCCAAGAGAAGAGATTTGGGAGATGTGTTTGTTCAGCAAGCCAGCCACGTTGGCTGGTATGAGTTTGAAAGGCGTTTGTTACATTGTTATTTAGCTCCTGAGCTCTGTTGTCAGTTTGTTGAGTTTCCTTGAAATTGAAACTCATTTAATCAGCTGTCTTATAATTTAAGCAATCGTCTCTGTAAATAACTAGAGCCGGGATATTCATGTTAGTGATGGCTCTACGGGGATATTTGTTCTGACTGGGCTGTATTTGATCATATTTTGAGCTAATAACCTTCACACTGCTCCCCTCAGCTCAATATGTTACGATCTCTGCCAGAATGATGCTAAATTTAAGTTTAGATGTTGCGAAGAATGAATGGATGGGTAGTCGTTGCCTGTATTACGTGTGTCAAGGTTCATGGTGATGATAAAGCACACCCCGGTCATGGTAGGCTTTATGAAATCATTACCCCAATAATGCAGTATAAATATTTCACCCACTCTCTTAAATCTTAATATATCAACTCATCATTTATATGATTAGCAAGAGAATAAGTATATTCACATATAACAATATAGCAAATATAGCAAATAGCAATGTATGTAGTAATACAGTCTATATGATATCGGAACATGTAAACCTTGAACAATCCATTCGCCCTGCACTGAAAACGTTAGAGAATAGCTAACATACTGATATAGCTGAGTCAATAAATCCCTAGATGCCTAGTTTTTGGAGAGATATGTATGTATATAATATTTCCTAATATTTTTAATCCCATACCATTCTGAATGATCCAGTTACGGTTACTACTATGAAAATATTGCCTTGTTTTGAGGGGAATATGCACTTTTGTTGCTCTGAGGATGTGCAATATGCACAGCCGAGGGGCAACGAAACTGCATACTCCCCTCACAACAAGGCAATAATTTCATTATTATATTTATCAACTTAACTCTGTGCTAATATATTATCTTTCGAGCAAAATAATATTTTATGTTTATTTTGGAAGAGCGCAATCCTTCTGAGTTGATTGCTTTCAGTGGGCAATCGCCAGCAACATTATTTTTCATGCACGAGATTCCACTGATTCGGAGCTGATCACTACTATCGTGTAAATCTCGCAACGCACGTATAGTTGTTCGATGCCGCTTGTTAGTTACTCCAATAATGTGCTTGGGTACGATTCTACTTATAAATAGATAGGGGGAGATAATTTATTTCTGCTGTGTTCTCCAGCTAAAATTGACTCGACGAACTGCTCCGTGATGGGCTGTTTGGAGCGCGACTGAGAGAACGGGGAGACCTCTGTTCTAATTATCTCCCTTTAGTGTATATTCCATGGGGGGTGGAATATGCAGTTTTGTTGACCGGGGAATATGCAGTTTTATCTCATTGCAATTTATATAGGGAGACACTCTAATAAATATAATAATGTGATATGCTGTCCCCGGCAGGTCAGTTTACTGCCTACAAAACGGCGGCTGCCTACGAAACATCGGATCTGACACTTACATTCGCCATGATATGTGCGATTTAACACGAACGATGGATTGGTATCAAATAACAGTTTAAGCCCTCGGTATGATGTATTTTGGGCTGTAATTGTATTTGATGTGCGACATAATACATAACCTGGGAGCACTTTTGCAATCCAAGCAGTGACACTGTAATTATATTAACCAGTATAAAATATCTGGCTCACTGACACATAAATAACATAGCAGACTCATATATTTATCTCTGAAAACCGTGGCTCATAGTTCCAATTAGGCCCTTTTTACACACACACACACATGAGAACAGAAACTTTTTACTCAGACAAAATGCCAAAGGTCTTTGGAAAACATCAATTCGTCCCGCAAGTATTTATTCAGTGGTAATCATTTACAATGCCAATGTTTTTTTGTCTTGCAACCTTTCGATGAAATCCGAGCGTTGGTGATCAGTCACTGACTGCAAAAACTGTACACGATCTGTATTCTAATTTCGATCAGAAGTTGGGGCGGCATACCGTTCACAGAAACGAGGCCTTTGATTTACGGTCTCCTTTATCAAATTCTGTTGATGAAACCCACAAAACAATATATCTATTTTCTACAGACGCCTAAGAACCGTAGAAGTTGAATGGGCTCCAAAACTAGAATATGTTGCGGGATGGTATTTAGATCATCATTATCGCTGTACAATCTGAATGGATTTTTTTGCCATTTTGAAAATCCCGTGTTTAGCAAAAAGTTACCCTGCATCATGCTTAGGCGTACGTATCGACACCATGTCACAGTGAATTGGATGGATCTGATAGAATTTAGTGGAAGAACATACAAAATATAAATAAACTGGTAGTAGATTGACCGATGTTACCTTTTAAATGATACTAATATAATATTGCCTTTGGTAATGATCGAAGAATGTGCCAGAAAGTCTATGCTGTCTGCAAACCTCTTTGAAAATAGTTGATTGCTTAGGTTTTTCAAATAAATAGCCTTGCTTTTCGAGTATTTAGTCTGGTTAATTTATTTATGATTGTAATTTTATATGTGTACCTACATTCCTTTTAGGTAGTTGTATCAACAAAACACCAAAGGGGCGAGTGAGGGAATGTGTAGAATTTAGCGTCACTTTCAACCATTCTTCAGTGATATCATGACGGTGCTCACCAATGTGTCGCTATAGTATCATCCAAAACCGAAGGCTTTGCTGCAATAATTATATAGGCATATGTACGTTGGGCACACCGGTTCTCATCAGGTCACCGAAGTTAAGCAACGTTGAGCTCGGTCAATACTTGGATGGGTGGCCGGGTGCTGTACTGGCTGGGCTAATCAGTGTCCAGGATAATCGGAACTATGACGACTCTCGTGTTCTGGCACATGTAGGCACCGTCGTGATATGACTGAAAAAATGTTGAAAACGACGTTAACTTCTACACACTCATCCTGGTTTTTCTGTTGCATGAGAATTGCTGTATCAGTATTTTAGCTTTGCTTTAATATCTGAACATTATTGGTGGTGATTCTAGATTATTAAGAAGTTGTCACTACATGCTGGGGCTTTAACATGGTGAGTGAGTAAGTAGGATTTAACATCGTTTTCAACATTTTTCATCCACATCACGACGGTGCCTAAATGTGCCAGAACACGAGAGTGTCCACAGTTCCTATTATCCTGGACATTGATCAGCCCAGCCAGTACAGCACCCGGTCAGCCATCAGTCAACAGTGGAATTAGGAAAAGTAACCCTCCCTCAAACAAGCATACAAAGTCAATTTAGGAATTATTAGCACTCGGTGCAATATAGTTTACAGGATTGCTTTGAACGCTTTTTTCAATAGTGTCGAGATTTCGACTCAGTAGACAAGGAAGACAGCTTGCTATTCTGCACGTACCTGTGGGAATTACATTCAGCACCTTGAACGAGTAATCCGTATTGAAGGAATGGTAGCACGTTCTCTCTGTGCATTTACGGAAGTTGTGTTTCATGCTGCTGAGATATAGGATAATTGGACAGATAAACAAGTGACATGACAGCAGAATTACTGTCTTAATCCGATTTGTAGGACATGACAATAATATCATCTTCACAGTTGACAGCGATGTGTTATTTTATTTTTCATTTCAAAGATAAATACATTCAAGATACTTTGTCTCGTAAGATGCATTTATATTCTTACGATAATTATGTAAATTAGACCTTTTGCTTTTTTTAGTTATTGGTTAATGGATTTGGCTCTTCAAATTACAATCGCCTGGTCCGTCACAATTCAGCCGTCGTTCATCAAAGAATATCCGCGTCCATAATCTGAAGACCTATTCCATATTCCATATAACAGTATAAGCACCAAATTCAAAAAGACAATCATAGCATACATAAACATAGGCTAGTTTCCTGCAAGAGAGAAGCGGTCAACAGTTTTCAATGATGCCGGCAAGACATCACGATGTTCCAAAAATATCAAATCCGTATCGCTGATGAGTATTCTTAATCCATAATATTCGTTGTAAAGTTGTCATCTAGAGAATGATGTATCTCAGTCACACTTGATTGTGACTGTTCATATGAGCAAGATGAGGATCTTGAAGTACATGGGTTCATACGGCCCCTAGTCCCGGGTTAAGCGGAGTTAGACACAAGTTACGAAATGAAACGCCATAGATCTTGCACGCTACCTGGTATTTTGCTATCAGCATGCGATATGTATCGCCAAATTTGAGAAACTTTGAGTGAAGGCGCTTGGTGGTATAGCCCTGTTTTATAAGTTTCTGCAAAAATGTTTTGTGACCTTGATTAAAATCGTCACATCGTCACAAAAACACTTGTCGGGCGGTGGGCGGGGAAACTCTCATTGACTTCTACTCCATATTGTATGCCAGTACTGGGCAAAGAAATGTTTCTAGGTGTTTCGTTTCTAAAAAAAAATATTTTCATCAACAGTTGTCTGAAGTTAGGCGTTAACTCACAAGATTGTATCAGATGTATCAATATATTTATTTAACAAGGCTGTCAATGTTTTAAAAAAGACTCGGCTGTCCCTGGAATACACTTGCAAATCTGTATTGCCAAGCTCCAGCCCAGTTTAGAACAGTGAAGCGTCGTCTGCTGACGAACACGGCTCGAAACGACCATATTTTACATCTAGTTTAGCGCCGGATGCTTGCTAATTATTTCCCTCGCGGATAAGGGTTTAGATTGGTACATTCTTCGATATCGAATATGTCGGGTACAATTTCTTTAGTTTTCAACGAGTATCACACATGTGGGTCGGCGGATACGTGAACCAGTTCATAATAAAACAGGAGGCCTAATAACGTCTGTCACGATTAAATGTTTAATAAATGAAATAATTAACGTCATATTTTTGTCGCATTACAATACTTGACTAAATACATCAATACGAATATGTATATGTTACCGGTCTCTATGCTTTTTGAGAGGAAATTTATCAGGCGCGCAAGCCAAGAGATCCTTGGATGGCAACTCCCCGCCCCCAACAAGCTCAGAGAACGGTAACTTATATATAACCTTTGTCAAACAAACGGCATTTTCTTCAAAAACATTTCAAACTTTCTCTTCATGCTGTTTGTGAAACGTCTTGACATTTTATCCAAGCTCCTGTAGTCATGGTAGAATACAGTCTTGTGCCATTCATAAATCTGGCGGATCACTTCCTCTGAGTAAACTGTCGCGATGAAACGAAATCCGTGAAGTTTGACATAAACGGCGTTTCTTCTATCTGCAAGCTACTTTATTACATCTATTTGCAAACCCATACGGCATCGGATATCAGAAAGAGAGAAATATCAATCGAATTGATGTTTTTCTGCGAAAGGAACTTGTTGTTGTTGTTGTTGTTGTTATTGTTGTTGTTGTTCGAGAAACGTTCTATTGTTGCGACCAGGGTCAAGGTCGCCAAAAGAAGTTACGTGCGTTTATCAGCGACAATCCCTTCTCAAAGGTCATATTTTCATCGCGTCTTCCTGAGAATTTGATGTTAAATTACTTGAATGTAGGTTATTGAATAGATGTCTTTTTACACACGGAATTCATAATATGTGATTATATATCGTATCTCAGGCCTGGCAATATTAATAAAGAAGTTGAACTTTCCTTGATAAGTTCGGGTCAAGTGGTGAAAGTGCACATCGGTCCGTGATATTTGATCTATCGACGGAGCTGCTGGTCGCTATATTCCCATACAAAGGAGATAAGCAGATTATGATCAAGTTGTCGACGAGTGTATTAATGAAAAGATATCAGATACGAGCTTTTTATTCTAGGACAGAGCAATAAGGCTTCGGCATGGAAAGTATCTACATGATATATCTGGAAATAACAAAACAATATGAAGCCGAATCTTTTTGCTTTTTATTATTGTGCTTCATCATATATACATTTGGCCTGCATCTCCTTTCACTGACATGAAATAGCCATGATGTATCATAAACATACCTGCATTTCGTGGCGTGACAGCGCATTAACTAGTTATTTACTGGTATTGGTTTTGAAAATTCTGGAGAACTCTTACTGTGTTAATATGTATGGTAAGTTCGAAAAAGATAGAAAATACTACTCACTTCTGTTTAAATTG
>JAVTVY010036256.1:0-17447 GCA_036873755.1 Hanleya hanleyi | reverse complement strand
CGCTTGTAATCAATACTCAGGCTGCAGCAATCGAGGACGCCGGACAGGATAACTTACAACAGGCGTACATCCAAATGCGTCCCTGCATCAGGAAAACAGCCATGACGATCTATGAACAGTATACCTTACTATCGCTTGAAAGGAAAGGCGAGGCCCTGGAAAATGCGATCAGGATGCGCAAACAACTCTTTCCGGAGATGCTGCCTCAGTGGTATCCTGAAATGCCCGACGATGAGCTGATGGGGCCAAAATGGTCCATATAAACTCAGAGTGAGGCATGCCCAACACCCGTGAGGCGTGCCCAACGCCCGTTTTAACGCATGGACGCACTAACGATGGTGAGTGAGTGAGTGAGAGTTTTGGAGCAGTAGCCAAAGTGGACATTTTGGGTGTATGAAAGAAGGTGTTTGGGGTAGAAATGGACCATTCTGGGTCCGAATGCGTCGTGTGAACTGGCATCTTGTAGCAACGCCCGCCAACGCCAAGCTCAACGTTTCAAAGCCCTGGTGAATTATCCCAAAAGCTCTGATTTTTATGGAATTGTCACTAATTCATTGGAAATGCAGTGACGCCCTTCAACGCCCGTCATTATGCCTTAACGCCCTAGCATAACGCCTTGACGCTATGATATAGACGAGAGAGAGAACAGCAAGAACAACAAGGATGACAGATGAGAGAACAACAACAAGTTTTCATATAGTTTATTCTCCCCAATGTTACATCATACCCACGCTGGGGGAGCCGCGCTGGGCATGTTTACAATTCAAGAAGACTCTTGTTCGATCAGAGACCGCCATTTGGTGCTGCATCTGTCATATTCTCGGCTGCTCTTGTCCAATCAGAAGCCGTCCTTTGAGAAAGTTCCATCTTTGCTCGGTGTCATCTAAGCATCATCGGGCAGTTCAGGATACCACTGAGGCAGCATGTCCTGAAAGAGTTGTTTGCGCATCCTGATCGCATTTTTCAGGGCTCGGTGGGTGGTAGCCCCATATCCTCTTCCAAGTGACGCTTGGTCTTCATGATGGACCTGTGCGTGGGGTCGCCTTTCATCTCAAGCGGTAGTAAGGAATACTGTTCATAAATCGCCATGGCTGTTTTCCTGATGCAGGGGCGCATTTGGGTGTATGTCTGTTGTAAGTTATCCTGTCCGGCGTCCTCGATTGCTGCAGGGTAACTATTGATAGCTGCTCTCACAATTTTATCCCAGAAGGTAGGTTCTGCCTCACTTTCCTCGGACGTAGGCTGACTATCTGAGGTCAAGCTCTCCACATCACTAGATAGACTCTAGTGAAGCCTATGTTTATGTATACTATAATTATCTTTTTGAATTTGGTGCTAATTACAAGCGTCTAGTCCGTCATTCATAATCCAGCCGTCGTCCATTAGAGAATATCCGCGTCCATAATCCAAAGACCTACTCCATTTTCCATATAACAGTATTAGCACCAAATTCAAAAAAACAATCATAGTATACATAAACGTAGGCTTGTTTCCTGCAAGAGAGAAGCGGTCAACAATTTTCAATGATGCCGGCAAGACATCATGATGTTCCAAAAATATCAAATCCGTATCGCTGATCAGTATTCTTAATCCATAATATTCGTTATAGAGTCGTCATCTAAAAAAGATGTATCTCAGTCACGCTTTGATTGTGACTGTTCATATGAGCACCATGAGTACGGTTATATGGAATATATCTTTGGATTATGGACGCGGATATTCTCTAATGGACGACGGCTGAATTATGGATGACGGACTAGACGCTTGTAATCTCATCAATCTCTGTTTCGGTATCAGTCGATGGACTATCATCAGTCTCTGCATCGGCTTCTTGTGCCTCGGAGTCTTCAATCCCATGTATATTTTTCTCGTGTCGCATCATATCGTAACGTCTGGTGAACGTGCATTCGCACTTAGAGCAAGTATAAGCCATGTTGACGGTTGAACGTCGACTGCGTGTTTTGGGAATACACTTGTTTTTATAGACAGGAACGCCCATCAACACTTAGCTTAGCGCTTCAACGCTCTGGTGAACTAGCTCTGAAGCTCTGGTTTTCATGGAATTGCCACCAATACATCGAAATGCAATGACGCCCGTCGTTACGCCTTAACGCCCATCTCAACGCCTTAACGCCCATCTCAGCGCCTTAACGAGCGATAAAGGGGATTTGAAGGACGATTGACCCCTGCGAACATCCATACATGGTGCACTCGCACCCTGGTTTACCCTATGCCCTACGGATTATAGGGTACAGGGTGCACCAGCGATGTCTCTGATGCTCTGTACTTGAAACTGGTTGCAATGTAAATACATTGTAATATGAAATTACAACACATATAAGGTTAGTGGAAAGAGATGCCGACATACAGACACAGCCACATGACTTCACCGTATAGTCTTCCGGTTAACCTATTCTAAAGCACATACATACGATTCGTGATATGTGTTGTATCTCAGGTATGCTTTTATTGTATCTGTTCATGTGGCAACAAGAATGATATGACCACACGGCCCCTAGCACCGGCACAAGCGCTATTAGATACAAATCAAGAGAGCTATGATGGAAATTAGACTTATTATAGACCTGGGTACTTCTTGGCTTCCATTTGAACCCATTTAGGTTAAGAAAGTCTGATTGGTATGGTATCTGCAGCGAGTTTTCCTACTCACGTTTTAGACAGGGGTCAGATTTCGTGAGCTTTTGACCTCTGGTGACCTACATTATTGACATATTAGCATATAACAGATACCAACATATAGAGGATCAGATTACCAACATTTCGAGTGGCCAAATGTCACTATATCACCATTACTTGCAAAGATATTCAACTTTATATTTCCCCTACTCCCAAATCTGGTCCCTCAGATTGGACTTGGGTGTCCGTCTGTAAGAGGTGATTACTACCATTAAGCTGTGAGCCCCGGATTGCTTTCAAAGTTTTTTTTTTTCATCTATGGATATAGGACTTTCAAAAAAACATAATGAGAATTTGCCACCCCAGGTGGTACCAATTGATGAAATTTTGGGGTCTGGCTCATGGACTAATGATATATTTGATGTATTCTTGAATTTATTGGACAAAAACTACCTTTTATACCTCCATTTTAGAGAGCTAGTTCTCGGTAACCTGTTTACGTTATCAGTGCGTTCACATTGTAAATGAAAACAATCACTCAAACGTTATCTACTGAAAGTATATGTCGAGCAAGACTAATGATTTTCCGTATTCTGGTATGAACACGAATTTGAACACAGTCCCGTATATAATAATGCGCCCGAATTTGACTGTATCGGATTGTTGTCCATGAAGCGAGCCGTGGATATTTAATCATTCATGTCACAAATATTCAAGTTGAACGGATGGTGTCACCCGGACCGTGGATTGTCTAATTATGGATGTAACGCGTGCCCAATTTCAGTTGTCATAGTACGGTTCACAAATTACTAACTCTCTAAAAAAAGTTGAGTGAAAGTTCACTTAAGTAAGAGTGGAAATTCATCCCACTCAAAACTTGAGTGAGATTTTCACTCAACTTGAGTTACTTTTCACTCAACTTCAGTTAAATGCACTCAACTTGAGTGACATTCACTCAAGTAGAAGAGTGGAAATTCATCCCACTCAAGTTGAGTGAACTTGAGTGGTTTTAACTCAAGTTGAGTGAAAAGTAACTCAAGTTGCAGGAACAGGAACATTTCACTCAAACTTGAGTGGAACAGTTCACTCTGATAGTGATTTACGAGTAAACCTATTAATTCTTGATGTAACGCGTAGCCATTATGAAGATCATGCTGCATGTTACAAGGTGCGGAAATTGAGGATTTGCGAGTTTTTTTATATTCATTTCACTATATAAGACGTAACCAAATTTAGCGTTCATGTACATTTATTGAGCTTTGTGTTAATCAGGGTGCGCCGAGGGAAAGGGAGCAACCTTTGTGGAATATCAAATACCTGAGGACAAGGGATAATTTAAATAGCAAAGCATACTTCTGCACTCCCGTGAAATCGGTTAATTGATTAGGCAAGATTTACAATTCTTGCTGTTTTTATAAAATCAGACAGGAAATATCATGTAGTGGTAACAAGTTTCAACTAAATAAACCAGGGGTACACACGATAGGACACCTTGCAGTGACTTCGATATTCCTGGTGATTTGTTACTGCATGTTTAGCTAAATACTTTGCTCTTTTTTATCGTTTTAAGCGCGAAGTCTCATGATTCCTCGCTCGCCGAATGTCACATACGGACAATAGTATATAAAGCGCATAATTTATATCTATGTGTTTCACGTTTTGCTGTTCATATTTCATCATTACGACCATGGATTAAAGTAGTGTTAAGATTCTTGGTATGTGCTTTAGAATAGGTTTACCAGAAGACTATTCTGTGAAGTCATGTGACGCAGTCAGTATGTCGGCACCTCTTCCCATTTCCCTTATATGTGTTGTAATTTCATAAATAACTGTGTACTAGGTGTTTCACAATACCTGGACTTTAAGGTCCTGGAATGAAATATCGACAATAGCCTCGTTAAAACAAACAGCACTGGAAATTAGAACACTTTCATAGTGTGAAATGAATCGAGCAATATGGACCAGGCGGTATAGGAATAGACACACAGCAAGCACGTCGTGAATCTTCACAATGTTAGTTTAGTAGATCCATGTAATCTAAATGTTACGTTGTACACTCGCCCCTTAATATGTGTGAATCTCTAACAAAGTTTTCATGTCCTCACATATGTATCAGTCACAAAAAATAGTTCATCCAAATGGATCTTCAAGAAGTATAGTTTCCTTAAGTATGCACTTATTTATGCTGATCGTGACATGGAGAATGCATCTTCACGGTTCAAATTAAACACACTAATGTTCCGTCACTTCCCCTGACCTAGTTAATGAGATAAATTCGTTTAAATTAAACGCAACAAACCAATGAACGACAGGGACGTAGCCAGGATTTTTTGATGGGTAGTTCGTCTTCGCTTCAGAGTGGCACTCCAGGAGATTCGATGTATGAGAAAACGGGGGGGGGGGTGTCGCTTCCCGCTGAAAAGGAAATTCGTATGAGAAAAAGTAACATTTTCACCCGAACCCGAAAAACCCTCCTTGTCTATGGGCCTGAAGAGAGAGTGTTTAACGTCGCTTTCAAATCACGACGGCCCAGTCACATTATCTGACTCCGGGCCAACCCGTTCTTGATCTATCCTCTTAGCGCCAAGCTAGGAATATAAATGTTCCATGTTTTGGTATGGCTCTGCCCAGGACCGAACCTTGGGCGTGTCGCTTGCGAGTGCTCTACCGCGAAGCAACCGCAGTGCGGTCCCCACATGTATTAAAGAACATGGTTAAATTATTTATTATCAAGATATGAGGCGGTCTGCTTTGATCTCCAAATAGTTTTAAACGGGAACTGTTCTTATCATTCGAATAGTCATTTAGTTTGTTTTGACTTTGAATAGGCTAGATGCTGCGTTCAAACATTTTCGTTAGTTTCTAATAATACAATTTGAGGGACACTTGGAGGCACTCGATAATGCATGTAATGGACCACACAGAACTCGCGGCGCCGTGTCTAGAGCTGTCAGCAATCCAGAAGTAATCAAAACAACTCACTAAAAGACAGGCATATACAATAAAACTTATGCAACAAACCGATTCCTCTCAAATAACCTAAGATACAGTCTTCTTTCATCCGACTAAAAAGATCTTCTAAAGTAGCTACTCGATAAAAAGAATCTGTTACAATCTTAAAATCTATACAGTTAATAAGAATATGTTTCACTGTGAGTTCTTCGTGGCATGGAATACACCTTTGGGTAGAATATATCCTACAGGGTTTTTTTAACCCACAGCATCCCATAAAGATTGAAACGGCTTTCTCACAAAAGCACATTTATATCATTAACAAAACTTACTTAACTTTGACAGCTGGTGAGGAAGCTTGTCATTTCAGCAGCTCACATTGATGACACGAGTTATTCCCCTTCAACTGTGTAATAACTTCAGCACGGAGTACACTAAGTGTACATAGCACAGAGCACCGGATAACCAGTGGTTGTTGACTTATTTTTGTTAGAATACTTAGAATTTTGTTTGATCGTCGCTATATATAATTCTCTCTCTCTCAACAACCGGTGGCTGCACCGTGTCCTACCTATAATATTTGGCTACTCGAAAGTGCGAAGGTTTATATATTATGAGGTTCTCCTTCTGGGCAGTGAGATGGGGTCAAACAACTTCTTGGGTGATTCATTTGCCTTCCCACCCTTTACAAATATCTGTGATCCATTGACATCAGACTACCAAAAGCTGTACATATACGGCAATATTAACATCGGAGAGCTTTGGCCAAAGAGATGAACTAAAAAAAAAAAGGTAACCATTTCGGTTAACTTGAAGGCAATGATCCGAAGTCAATACTCTGCGCATACACTTTTCGCCACGGTCCGAGTTATCGATATCACTATCGATATCGATACTCTATGCATACACTTTTCGAGTTATCGATGTTCCCTATGTGTGACCAGGTTATTTCAGTTAGTGCACGATATGATATATATTCGGGCTATTGCCTTCAAGTTAACCGAAATGGTTACCAATTGTTTTTTCAGTTCATCCTCCTGAGAAACTGTGGGATTGAACTGTTTTAGTAATATTTGTGTTCACTGCTTTATATTTGTTCTACTCCGCATTTTATTACCTTAGTTTTTCCCATATAATGCTCTGTAAAACCTATACGGAATAACGTGCTGGGTCATTCATCGCACACATATATGGGATGAGCGCGTGCGACGTAGGTTGACCAATCAAGACGCTCGACACCAGCAACGATTATCTTCTTTTTGGTATTTTTGCTAAAATACGGATGAAAGTAATGATTTAAATTATTCCAACCAAGTAGGCTACAGATTGCAAATTGTCCGGTAATCAGTGAGTCAGTCCATCCGAATACTTTCGTCGGCAAAATAAGGAGAACCGTTGACATTAGAACCTTGATTTTTGGCATGAGGGTGCTTTAGGGGACTGTTACCAACAAGTTCTGAGCTGACCTACTTTTGATGAAAATTTCTGGTGATTTTTGATGAAAATCACTGGTGATTCTGACTTGGGCAGTGCCATCTTAATATAGGCAGGATTTCAACTGGGGGTGTGGATTTCCAAGAGTTCAGTTCGCGTCGGAGTCCTGATGCCTACCCTATTTCGTAGGTCCTGTGACGTTAGTAACACTGCTCATGTATGAGAAAAAGAAAATAATTTTTTTTCCAACTCTCGAGAAGGAAAATACATGCAAACTTCTTCTTGTTGATATTTTCACTAAAATACGGATGAAAGAAATCATTTAAATTATATGGGAAAAAAGAAAATAAAAAATATTCCAACTCTCGAGAAGGAAAATACATGCAAACTGTATACTCGGTTCGCATGTATTTTCTTCTCTCGAGTGGGAATTTTCATCTCCCGATCAAAATATGTGTTCCAATTAATCCTCACCGTAGTCATCGAAAAGGTAATAACACTGGTTTTCAGTAACTTTTGCTGTCACTCTCTGTATCATTTGCGTGCACTTCGCCATCCATAAGATGGCTTGGGAATCGTGTGTCGCCATTATTGCGGAGTGATATCCGATACTTTACCGAATACTGTTCGGTCTTGATCCGGCGGAGAACAGACTCGAGAAATCTGATAAATTACAGTCTTTTCATATATTGTCTGAGCTTACAAAAGATACAGATATGAATAACTTCCGTATCATCGAAGAGGTGTTGTAGATCTGTAATTTTGAAGAAGTAGGACGGCACATGACTCGGAAATGGCGCGTTACGTAGGGGTTACGTCGGTAGAGTTCAGCTGATTGTCTGACGACATCACGTGATGTTGATTTCGAGGATTTCCCTTCTATAGTTGCCGAATGTAGGCTAAAAATGGATACACACGATCCCAGGATCAGTCTTACCGCGTATAGATGACCCAGATGGTTACAGGTTATCTCCGTATGCATGGCAAATTATACAAATGGGATAGATGGCGCTTCTCGTACAGCACTATTACAACCAGGCTATTTTGGCGAGTTTATGCAGGTCACATTCTTGTTCACATATGCTTCCTGATGATGATTTCACTCATGTGCTACTAGTTTAATTTTTTATATGTTGGCCCTCCATAGTTTCGTAGTAATGGCCCCGGTCTAATTTCATAATACGATAGACTGTCCATGTTAGGCTACATCACAATTCTCTTTGCCTTCTTAATATCTCATATCTATAATTCCATCCAGTTCAGCTTTATCAGCGCTGCGAACGAGCACACACCGATCGATGGCTGGCTCCGTCTACACAATGATCGGGGTCATGCAGTAAATTTTATCCTGCCTCGGTTATGCCCCTTGGGTGTGCCTAAAAATCAGGACTCAACTAATTTAAGGAGAGAAAGCCTGACAAAAAAAGGGCAGGTTGATCTCACTTTACACGCCTTCTTGGGTTAGGACCGGACCTGGGAACATGATAAAAACACATATAAGGGAAGTGGGAAGAGGTGCCGACATACTGACAGAGCCACATGACTTCACAGTATAGTCTTCCGGTTAACCTATTCTAAAGCACAAGAATCTAACGCTTCGTGATATGTGTTGTATCTCGGGTACGCTTTTATAGTACCTGTTCATGTGGCAACTTCGATGTTACAGATTTTTCTGGAAATTGAGCCGAATTTGATTATTTTTCGACATTTTAAGGCGTTTTCTAGGAAAAATAAAGCAAGTTTGGAGGGGAATGTTCGAGATACATTTTTCTATTACAAGCGTCTGGCCCGTCATTCATAATTCAGCAGTCGTCCATTAAAGATTATCCGCGTCCATGTTCCAAAGACATATTCCATATAACATATCAGTGCTGTGTCTTAAACTATAGTCTGTCCATTTTAATTAGTCGTCTATTTTGGAGCTTCTCAAAAATCAATAGTCAACTCTGCATAAATTTTCTTTTTGGCAGCGTATAGAACAAACTGAACTCTACAAAATGGCTACCATTGCTCGATGACATCGATAATGTATCAGGCTTGAAATAACTTTCTCATTACAAAACTTCAGTACAGTTGTTTCGTGTACCGGGTCTCAATTACATAGGGAGCGTCATAATGTATTCATGCCTACTGTCACAAAGGTCATTGATGCCTAATAAAGTAATAACAGGCCGTCCGTGGGAGTGTCGCTAAAATCCCATCCCCAGTGAAATTGCCAAATGACAAACGGCACACACATCTATGACCGTACAGGGCATTGTTGACCTTTGTGCTGGTAAACACGAATATATTATGACGTCTCTCTATGTAATTGAGGCCTGGTACAGGAAACAACTCTACTGGAGTTTTATATGGAGAGAATTACAAAGTTATTTCAAGCGCGATACATTATCGATATCACGGAATAATGGTAGTGATTTTGTAGGGTTTAGTTTGTTCTACACGAAGCAAGAAAGAAAATGTATGCAGAGTTAACTACTTATTTTTGAGAAGCTCCCAAGTAGACGACTAATTAAAATGGACAGACTTTAATAGTTTGATCATGCTCTTTCAGAAAATATGTACATAAAAGTGATTTGGGTTGAAGAATTTACGACAATTGGTGGCCGAAAAGCGGACCCCTGGTCTTTTCCTTGCTGAATGGAACACCATGGAGCACCCACCCTATATATCTGAACACGTTGAAATCAAATTTGTATTCCTGGTGAATTCTAGCTAGCAACTAGGACGGCACAAATATAGAGGTAAATCTGAGCACCTGAATATCGAAAATTTTGTAAGAGATGATTTTCATCGAGCGACTACTTTGGAAGATCTTTTCAGTCGGGTGAGGGAGGATTGCATCTTGGTTTATTTGAGAGAAATCCGTTTGTTACATAAGTTTTAATGTGTGTATGTTTAACGTGTTGGATTACTAACTTATTGGCTTGAGTACTTAGAATTTTGTTTGATCGTCGCTATATAGCTCTCTCGAAAATAGGCCAGTACATTTTACCTGAAAGGTGATGGTACGATAAGGCGGGATTTTGGCTATACGTGGGGCGGTTGAAATCGAAAAAAATAAAATGTCCTAAAAATACGTGTGTTTTAATGTAACGGCAAGAAAAAATGTAAGTACACAATATGTGAAAGTTTTAGTGCGATTGCGTTATGATTATAGTTATGACATGAAACTGAAATCCACAGCTTGTGCTATTTCGTGAAAAAAGGGTCTAAATCGAGTCATTCAGACGCGAATTTAGACGCGAAGGACCCCTTGGACCAAAACGCCATTTAACTTGGTGCTGTGCGGTTGCATTATATCCCCACTGCTGGAAAATCTTTTTGGTCCAAAGAGCCCTTCATACTAAAAAATTAAAAGTTATGAATCATAACGTTTGAAGTTTTCGTAAGTAGATTAAAGTGACAAAATAGCCTGTTACAGTTGTTCGTATGTCGTGGTGTAGTGGATACGCACGTTGGATCACAAGCGCCTCGAAATTTTCTTTTACCGAGTTCGAATCTCAGGAGGTCAACATGTGTGACGTCGACAAGTTATTTCAATCTTTCTCGTTTTTGTAAAAAGAAATTGCATTCAGAATATCTGAAATAAGATTTCAGTCTATCATTATGAACCAATTAAAAGTAAAATAAATATTGTTTACCGATGACAAGATACCGGGTGGACATTAATTACGGGCTAGTCAAACGTTGAACTCGAACGATCAGTCGCTAGCTGTTACAACGGCAATATATTCGCCTAAATTGTGTATTTATTCTTCAATATGTGCATGTAAGATAGACTGCAACGGGGTGAAATAGTAACGCCTTAGTATCGAAAATATGTGAAGCTATCATAGTTCACCGTAAAATTCAGTCGTTTCATTGACAGTTACCGCCGACGACAAGTTGTACATTGCATTGTGATTGGCAGATGGAGAGAAGAAATGTACATTCCTATGAGTCGGCTGGCTGTGGGAAAAAACCCCGCCTTACAATACCATCTCCTTTTACTTTAATATCCTGCGATTCACGGAGTACAACCGGTCTTGAAATGATACCCAGGAACATTGTCAGTCTGGGAGTCCTAGATGACCGACTCTCTAACACAGATGGAATGAGATAAATGGGAATACATTACCTGTTCAAAACTTACTACATTCAGCTAGTTTATGCACTGTTTAAGACGATCTTTTATAATTGTGTTAAACCGTGCTTAACCTAGCAAGCTGTAGTGGCTCCTGCTTTTTTAGACAAGCTGCCCTCGGGGATGGGGTGAATCAGACAAAGTCAACTAATTATTATGAATCTAAATGTTTTCAAGGATCATGTCGATCATGTTTCCTTTGTGGGGGCTTAGTGTAATGAAGTTTTTCAATAGATCCCGTCGGCGTAACCTAGGTGTCCAGGTGTAGCTGGAAATAACTGGGACATATTAAGCGGCCTATTTTGTCATCATGACCTAAAGAATGTACATGTACCCATGGAATGTGTTTATTACTGTTCTCAAATTATGAATGGCGGGGAACCGGTGTCGAACTCAGGTCTTCTTAGAACTTTGGTCACTTCTGAACGAAACCTCGAACAAAAGTGGTACTCCCCAACGTTGAGGCTGAAAATTCCTCACGCCAACCAGATTCCCCGGCCCGCTCCCTGGTAATAAATAAACTGTCCCATATTGAACGGGCCGATTCATAACAAGCTGGAGTTGTGTAACAATGCTCATAAATTACTTGCATGTCGAATTAACATGTTGCAAATGAGAGTAATATTTGGAGTATAGTATACATTCCGACCTCAAGATATTCCCACTGAGTACTGTCCACCAGATTGTAATTAGGTAAGTTTATTGGGGCAGTGCCGTACAAAATCCTCCGGACCTTGCTGTGTTAGTTTCGGGCATCCAGTTTCAGGTAACGAAATAACGTACCCCTACATGCCGGAGGTATATAGATATCTGATTTTAAGATTGTAAGAGAATTTTTCTATCAATCAGCTACTTTAGGTCCTTTTAGTAGGCTGAGAGAAGACTCTATTTATGTTATTTGAAAGAAATCGGTTTGTTGCAAAAGGTTTGATGTATGCATGTCTTTTGGTGTGTTGTATTGATTACTTCTGGATTGCTGGGTTGTTGTCTTGTTTTTGTTAGAATACTTAGAATTGTGTTTCATCGTCGCTATGTAGCTGAAATATTGCTGAACGCGACATAATATTTAAACCTTAATTCTCTCTCTCTAATCTCTGACAACCAAAATTCGCGAGCCATCAGATGTCCCGGTTTCCTGTGTGAACAATCCAAGGTAGAACCGACGATCATATAACAGTAGATATGGGAATGGAGAACCTCCAGTCCGTATATACAGTTCCTCTATGATGCATCTGGGCGCATATTGTGTCGACAAGGAACAATTAAGGTCGTTTGATATGGATGAATGCGTGACGCGAATCCTTCAGGTGGCGCGGATGCATTTGTTACCATATAGGACGCTTCACGCCATGTGGCACGGATGCATTTTTTACCATATGACGCGTCACGCCATGCCAAACATCTAACTGTATAATGGACATCGACACTGCAATAAAATCAGATGACTACCAATTTGGAGACAGAATTTTGCAAAGTGGGTGTCTATAAAAAAATTGAGAGCCGGTAGTGTGACAATTAATATAAGTATTTTTGTGATGAGTGAGTATGAAAGAAGCCAGTTTGAAATAAGACTCTATAGTGCCTTACAAATTAACCATTGGCTTCTTTTCGCCTAATTTCTGCTTTCTAGTCTAGGACAACAAATACCTAGTCATACAAGTCAGTCGCTCTAACAAACACGGTACATATAATATATTCAACCGTCGTCCATAAAAGACTTTCCGCGTTAATAATCGATAAACCTATTTCGTATGACAGCACCAGTTTATATAGATCACTACCATAACGGTTTTCGTGTTAGTGTTTATAGCACAGGAACTCGATACAGCCGATGTAGGGGGGGGGGGGCTAAGCAAAGCTCAAGGTGCATAAGCACAGGAGCTGATATGAGGTGAGCAGAGTTCAAGGTGCATAACCTATTATTCATTAGATTGGCACATCGAGAGACACTCCGACATAGACCTACCCCCCCCCCCCCGCCGCATTCTTACTCAGGAATATGAAACGTCCTTGCGAAATGTAACGCTCGTATTTTGTTATCTGCATGCGATATATATCGCCAAATTTGAGAAACTTTTGTGTAGAGGCGCTTGGTGGAATAGCCCGGTTTCATAAGTTTCTGCAACAATGTTTTGTGACGTTGAGTAAAATCGTCACATTTAACACTGGATCTAGCAAATGCTACTAGGAGAGATATGTATACGCCATATGCAGGTTCCACTGGAATATTACAGTCCAGAAAGGGATAGTTTACGATGTGGAAATTGTAATCATCTCTTTTGTCATAAAGTCGACGAGAGAGAATCCACGCTTCATTTTTATAGGGATATAGATTTAAATATGATGTGCCTGTAGAACGTAGAATATAAAGCTAATAACCCCTTTCCTTCCGCTGTCGATACAGTACGGAAGCTCGCCATATTTTTTACAATAATAACATAACGACCAACTTTGATGCGAGATGCCATTATTTTGAAGAAGTTTAGCTTAAAATTTACCTTTACAACCTCTTTATTTGTGATAGTTGGTCTATTAATGGATCAATGTAATTGAAACATCACATACTATTGCTGCGTCAGTTTATTTCTTATCTTCACCGAGGTAGAAAGTACAATAATTTAATAATCTTCGGAACGAAAATCGTCCTCTTTCGTACTACACCTGTGCTTTCCTACAAGAGTGAAGCGCTCATAACAAAAACGCTATGATAGTGGTAAGTGTGGAATAATAATCATGCTCTGTAAAGCATGTGCCACTATAGCAAGTATGGGGAACAACTCGTTTTTGCGACACAGAAACAGCAACTCTTGGCACCACTTGGCAACTCTGCACAATTAACCGGTGATTGCATCCATGCAGCTAAAAATGCCATTCCACGGATTAATGCCCCTATGAATACTTGCAATAGCAATATTTCAGCTATATAGCAATGATCAAACAAAGTTATAAGTATTGAAGCTAATAACTTAGTAATCCTATACATTAAATCATACACACATTAAAACTTACGACGTTAAATCTTAATTCTCTCTCTGTCTCCTTAATACTTATGCAACAAACCGATTTCTCTCAAATAACCTAAGATACAGTATTCTTTCACCCGACTTTAAAGATCTTCTAAAGTAGCTGCTCGATAAGAAGGATCTCTTACAATCTTAAAATCTGTACAGTTGATAAGAATATGTTTCACAGTGAGATCTTCGTGGCATGGAATACATGGACTGGCTCTTCTTCGAGTAAATGTTCGTGAGTTAATCGTGTATGACCGTTTCTATATCGCCTGATCATGGCTTCATAGAAACGTTTCTGGATGTTCGGATGCGTGTAGACTACAGTTTGTTATTATTTACGGCATCTCATAAAGACTGAAATAGTTTTCTCACATAAGTACAGATAGAAGGTCTGAAATCGTTATATGGGATTCCAATAGGATCATCCTCATTATCTAGGGCTGCCTTAGCCATTTTATCAGCCTCAGTATTACCTTTGATGCCAACGTGATTAGGCAACCAACAAACACAATATCAATGTGTTGATCAAATCTACAGTCATAAATTGACGAATATTCAAGCTGGTGGGATGAGTTAAGTTCCACTTTTAATCGATTGAAGGCATGACGGTGAATCTGAGAATATGACATTTTTTTCCTTTTAGTGGACCCAATACCTTCCAAAGCCCGCAGTATGGCTTTTGCTTCTGCAGTGAATATCGAACTTTTAACTGCTAGTCGACAGGTTTTAGTTTTGGATCTACAAGAGTGAAGCGCTCCACAGTTTATCACAAAAAACATTATGATAATGGTAAGTGTAGAATCGTTTTTGCGAGACTAAAGCAGTCACCATTTGACAGCTCTGCAAAATTAGCCGGTGATGGTATGCATGCAGCTTAAAATTGCCAATTCACGGATTACTGCACCTATGAATACTTGCAACGAACAAACTTCACCATCATCACTGATCGTGATGACAACGTGAACAGGCAACCAACAAAACACAATATCAATCTGTTTATCAAATCTACAGTCATATATAGTTGCAGAAGTGGATGAACTAGAAGTATGCAAGGATCACTTAGACTATGTAGACGGCAATGGCACCACCAGCCCGCCTATAACGCTTCATGTGACGTATGATGTGAAATCTGCGCAATACAGAATCCAATTTTTCCACTGTGCGCCGATCGGCAATTGTCGGCAGCTGAATTATCTAAATTTAGACTGAGGAATCATGGGAATTATCTGGAGCACGCAGTCTGGCCGTACGCTGCGGTGACCCAGAAAACCGGTTGTGCTCACATCGGAGTCAACATTTTTTCGTTAGATCCAAACTTCTGCCCAACGAAGGTCTACCTGTACTTTCGACTCCTGTTGTCTTTTTAACACATTAGTTCGATATCTTAAATGGGCAATAAATCGTTTATTGAATTACAATCGAGTATGGGCGTAGTTCACTTATTCTGGGGACCCAGGTCTACGGTACCTTATAAACTCTGGGAGATAACGCGGGAAGTTCATATATTTGCTTTAACACTAACCTGATGGCCCCCTAACGGGTGGGCAGGATATTATCATATATGTCTTTGTTTTTTATTGTGCATCTAAAATCCCCAAATCCATAATATATCATGTCCGTGCGAACTACAGACATTTGGTGATACGAATGGCTTTATGTTTACACAATATATCAACAACAAGTTTGAATCAGGTCGAATTCAAAGGAATGTTTTGACCCACTCGTCATAAGCCTCAATTTTCCGCGGTAAGCGTGGGAGGTCATTATAGGACGTAACCAACACTGGCGACCAATGAACATTCGATTTTCTTACAACCGAAGTTCAAAATACTACAGAAATATCGCGTGATACGCAGGCGTGCCTTATAAGGACTATCAGGAATTTTACTAGCGAGTCACAAAGGTAATTGATTGGCTACCAGATTTAGAAGCACAAGCCCCATTACGGCTTGACCCAGAGAGAAAACGAAAGGGGAAAGCTATTGCGCTCGTGACGATGAGTTCATTCACTTCGGCTTCCTCAATTCTGTTCTCTTGTTCAATCAAATAAATGTATCAACTTAGGTTACATTTCGCTGAATAAATATTATTGATGACGGGAGGTTTGCATCAAGAGTGTGAGAAGAACGAATATCCTTAGAATGCCGCATCTGACAATTCAGCTGGGTGCTTATTTGCATATAAATAGACTTCCTGGATAAATTAGAGGGATATATTAATTAAATATTATTGCTACCAGTGCTGGTAACTAACAGTAAACAATATTTTGTTCCTTGGAAGTACAAATAAATCGCCATGACAAGTTAACATAGGCGAGCCGTGAATTTGATGATTTTCATTGATATGCAGGTGCAAGGTCACGGCCTCTCACAAAACTCCCCATGATTCATTGCGCCATCTTCGTCGCTTCGACTCCGGACGCTGGAGTTGCATTCGCGGCTGTTGAGTCGTGGCCTGACATTCCAAAATTGTCTCCCCTGGAAGTTGGCCAGTTCCCGCTAGGGGGCAATGTTTTCAACTGGAAGCGCTAAAACGGGTAACATGCTGTCGATGACACTGAATACATCCTTGCATACTTCTAGTTTTCATCCACTTCTGATAGCTGACAATATAGCTTTTGCTTCTGCAGTGAATATCGAACTTTTACCTGGTAGCCGACAGGTTTAAGTTTTGGAACTAAAGATAGTAGCACAAGGTACTCTCTTGCCATCTTTAGAATCATCTGCATAAATAGCCTGATGTGATCTTTATTCTTCTCTCAGTAGATCAAATTACTGTGTATACAGGAGCTGGCTAAGGTCTGCCTTTTTATATTTCATTAGTGTAATATCTACTTCTGGTTTAGCTAATTGGCATGGTGGAATTGGTAAGGGCTTATTAGGTAAAATTTGACTAATCTTAATACCAGCTGCTACAATGTGTGATTTCATACGAATTTCAAGAGGTGAAATAATGGAGGGTTTCTTTAAATGGAAATCCGCGTACTGAGGGTTGGAAACACAGTTATATGCAGGATTCGAGTGATTAAATCGCAGTTTTGTGATATATTGCAGTGATAGTTCAATTCTTCAAATTACAGGCGTCTAGTCCGTCATCCATAATTCAGCCGTCGTCCATTAGAGAATATCCACGTCCATAATCCAAAGACCTATTCCATATTTTTATATTAGTATTAGCACCAAATTCAAAAAGACAATCATAGTATACATAAACATAGGCTTGTTTCCTGCAAGAGAGAAGCGGTCAACGGTTTTCAATGATGCCGGCAAGACATCATGATGTTCCAA
>JAVTVY010036255.1:0-17086 GCA_036873755.1 Hanleya hanleyi | reverse complement strand
GAACTCTATCTTTTGTTGTGATAGCAAGACCCAGAGCCGGTGCTCAAGTTTTTCCTCACTATAAGACAGGACCATTAGTCCTTACGAGTCTAAATCGCCCCCACAGGCCCGCAAAACAAGAATTTGGGGGGTGTGGGCGGTGGTAGGGTGAAATGTCGAAATATGGGGTCTCTATATATAACCCCATGCTTTATATAAATCCACATCAAGGTGTGGAACGGACTTTGGGTGAATCGAGAAATAAACGGTTTACCGGCAAACAAAATGCATCAGCATATTCTACATGTACAAGTATCACTTTATATATTCCCGTCGTCAAATTAGTAAATTTGTGCAATTTTTTACCTTTGCCGGGCGATTCAAAATCCAACGTAACTGTCCGTCCATCTAGGAACAGTTAGATTATCGCTCGCATCGTTCTCAATTCTGATTGGTCAATCGCGACAGCTGATCAGTGCGTGACCTCTCTTGCCGGGGGCGTGTCGCGAATGACCAATCAGAATTGAGAACGAAGCCCGCCATAATCTAACTGTTCCTAGATGGACGGACAGTTACTTTGGATTTTGAATCGCCCGGCAAAGGTAAAAAATTGCACAAATTTACTAATTTGACGACGGGAATATATAAAGTGATACTTGTAGAATATGCTGATGTATTTTGGCGGTAAACCGTTTATTTCTCGATTCACCCAAAGTCCGTTTCACACCTTGATGTGGATTTATATAAAGCATGGAATTATATATAGAGACCCCATATTTCGACACTTCACCCTAATACCACCGCCCACACCCCCCAGAACTCTTGTTTTGCGGGCCTGCGATCGCCCCGTAAAAAGATCCCCCCACACAATCAACACTTTTTCTATACTCCGTACCAGACCCCGCACACAGATCTGGGCAATAGTTATTAAAAGTCCGTTTAAAACAACTGTCCATGAACAGACGACATTAGAGCGTGCTTCGCCATGTTCACAGAGTTTACATAAGAATAGGTCGTTTTGATGTGATCGAGGGAACGACACGTCGGCGTCGTTACAGTTAAAACAATCATGACTACGTACAACGGAGTTCAAAGGGGATGAAATATACGACACATTGCCTGTCTTCTCATTTGCTCAAATATGAGGTCATAAAGGCTGTTTCGGGAAGTCTATTTATAAATGAATTAGGTGAACTAGTCTTCTGTCATGGCTCGTCTTTGTCAGACGAACCAGGACTTTGACAGGTTTTAACTACAATGTAGTTATTTCTCACTTGTTTTTATCTAGCAAACGTGGTTAGTTTTCCGCATCTGGACTATGCCTCCTCTCTAACCAACATACCGTACATTACTGTTCGAATATTCCCTCCCCATCCCCTCCATCCGAGATGAATTCATGTTGACTGTGGAGATTCCACAGCATGTTTGTATAAGGCACACAGGGTCTCATTTCTGCAGCTAACTGGTTGATTTGGGAGAGGGAGGAGGGTCTACGGTCACAAGCAGTATTTCGGATTGTTCATCCATATACTCTATTCCAGGAGTAAGTGAGTGAATAGAATTTAACGTCGCTTTCAACAATATTTCAGCTATATCGCGACAATCCAACTAAGCATCACCCAGCCAAGTTGCGTTCCTGCTACTTCAAAAAGAAATCATGGAACCAGACACCCTCCATTCACACTATAAACACTGAGGACAGAACACAAGACACAGACAGGACGCTTACATGGTGCAAATAAAGACAAGTGATATTACAGTGCTAGACATCACATTATCAAGTTCATGTTGCTTCTGAGCAAAATGCATTGAAGCAACAGGAACCTCTATTCCATATGCCCCAATATTTCAAGCACCTGGAATCAGATTAATCGGACTGTTTGATTATGCAATTTGTTTTTCAGGCTCTTGTTTCTGAGGTGAATGATCATTCTTGTCCTCAATCACTCTCCTAAATCTTTCTCTAGGAGAGTTGTTGATCACCTTTCTGTTCGACCGTGCGTCGAATTTACACCGAGACAATCCCACAAAGTATCTTCACACCACTTTTCAGAATCCATCAAACCGTTCTAAGTTTAGCTTCACACCCCCTTGTTGCATATACGCGAACTACAGTGCTGTTTGAATTCCCTCCCGTCGCTACATTCCTCTACCCTATTGCCCGAACGGGGGTCTTTGCGCTCGTCCAGCACTTGTTAACCCTATCTGGGCTGGGCGTTTTGGGACATTTCCAGCATGAAAAAAAGAGATAGCGCAGAAAGTTTGGTTGGAGGGCCATTTTACACCCCCTTCCCAGGGGCCTGGTAGGGTTAAATTACTGATCTGTCCCATACACGTGTTGCCATACTAAACACCACTCAACCTGGATCAGGTAATGCCAACAAACATATATTTAAGGATCACCTCATTCGCGTAATAATTTCTTAAACACCTTCAATACTGATAAAGGCCTAGACAATGAGACAAAACATCAAAAGGAAGTTCAGAAAGACTGTGACCAACTTTGCTACAAACTTGGGACAAATCGATTATTTTTGTCAGTGGATACAGGAGAGGGGAGCAATTGGGATAATCTCTGGCATGGCTATATAACAGGTCTGGATCGATCCCTAAAAAACAGCTTGACTTCCACCACACACAAGAGAGTTATTCCCATGTTAACGTAAAATACCCTTTTGAAACCGTCATTTAACTTGAAAGAACTATACGGGTCATTAATTGAAAAAACAATCGCTACTCACTCACTCCACTGTAGTTTTTGCTCGTTTTCTCCGATAAAATTTTACCATTACCTGCGTAATTATATTTTTAACACAACACTGCACATGTGTCTGAATAAGAATACCTCTTTTTTATACTATCACTGTAGTTTTTGCTCGTTTTCAGCGACAAAATTATACCATTACTCGCGTAATTATATGAAGTCATAAAATTTGAACACAACACTGCACATGTGTTTGAATAAGAATACCTCTTTTTCAAAATTTACATGTTTCAAATGCATCTATTTGAATGGGTCACATTTTTTCAGATTTATTCAAATTATCGAACTATCATCAAATGATTTCATAAGTGCATGAAGTTAAAGCGGAGAAAACAGACAAAATAACGGATCACCAAGATTAACCAAGGATTACAGGTACACAGTGCATGCATCGTCAGCTTTCCACGTGAAGGACCTGGACAATATATCCTTACATGATTGACCAATAAAGGCCTGGACAATAGATCATTACAGGACCAATAAAGGCCTAGACGATGTAACATTACATGATATAAATAAAGGCCTTGGCAAGAAAGATCTGGACAACAGGTCTTGCATGACGTATTAAGGCCTGGAAAATGGATCATTACATAACCTATAAAGGCCTGGACACTAGAGCAAGGCCTAGACATTGATCACATGACATAAATGCCTTGGCAAGAAAGATCTGGACAATAGATCCTTACATGACCTATTAAGACTTGGAAAATAGATCCTTACATGATCTAACGACATTATTGAAACAGCATAATGGCGCCACCAAACTGATGAAACATTCACATCTCATATTTACTGTTTATCCATACCTTGTCGCAGATTACGTTCGTCAAGTTAGACCGCAGTCCGCAGTGCGTTATCAGTCATTCAGCGGCTCATAACAGCACCCTAGCAGCACCCCCTGGCGTCAGATTTGGGATATGAATATGCAAAGATATAGAGCATGACATTCTCTCTTGCTATACAGAGGTTGGAGTTCAAAGTACTCATAATAAAAAAAATACAGATTTCCATATCTGAGGAAATAATTGTTGGTCTCCTCGAATAATGAACTGCGAACTGCGAACCGGGGTTTAACTTTACGAACGTTTGCAGATTTACAATTGATCCTAAAAACATCCAACACCAACTGAAAATGACAAAATATTACATTACCGAATAGGTAACGTCTGCAACAAAAACTTAATAAATGTAATATCACGAGAGCTATCATACATGTATCAGACAAAATTTATCTGTATGACCACTTGTAGAGCACATCGAAAACCTTCAGCCATGATGATCATGTAACTGTAATATTGTAATACAGCTGCACGATGGCAAAATCGTTAAGCAGATAGATTAATCTGATACATTTATTCCGGATATAAGATACGGTAAGTAAATTCTAACTTGACAGACAACTACTGATCAACGTAGTGTTGCAGATTATGCTGGCATACCAACCGTGAATGAACACACAGAAGTATTAACATGGATCAGAAAAACACGTATGAAATACAATACCTAGAATCTTTGTAGCATATTGTACAGACATTTTGGGAGTGAAGAGATGTCCTGACCCGTCTTCAGTCGAACTGACACATCTACCTTTCTGAAGTTATATACGGCTACAGCAGGAGTGAGAGGCTCAGACAGGTCAACATCACGGAAGGTGTGAAGAACACGGTCATGGGTACAGTCCAGGATAGTGAAGGTTTTATTGGTACAATCCAGGTAAAACCCCAGACGTACAGTTCCTCCTTGAGTGCTATCGTCTGGATATACAGCGAGTGTACATACCCTTTTCTTATTATGCCAGCAGCTGAATTCATGAGGAAACCCTTGTATTGTTACACCCCAGGAATGGCTGTCTGTACCCAGATGAAAGGGAAGTGGTTCACACTCATGTACATGATTTAGCAAACCTGACGAATACACAATGTTATTTCCCGTCAGCATGTTCTTTAAACTGAAGGTAACATCTGTTTCCCAGTATACTCTACCCTCCTTGAATGACCGGTCTACTAATCCACCGTGGAGCTGTCCTTTATCTCCATACTGTCGTAAATTCACCAATAGTTTGCCATAATCCTGCACAGAAACAGAGTCATCGGTCTCTTTCGTCAAGGAGAATCGTGGGCATTGAATCGGTTGATGGATAACCCTGTACTCTACAGTCTGGTCATCTTTCTGGTCCATCAGATAAATCAGTTCATAAACAATTTCGATGCTACTTATCGCATCTTCTATTTCTTTTTTGCTCTTTTCGAAGGTTAGGAGGATATAATCGGTTGCATTGGATACATTGTCCATTCTCTTAACCATTGCTTCCAATACCAGCAAATACTGAGTACTGTCATTTTCATTTTCAATGTCGTTGACTGCTTCAATACAAACAGTCAACTGCTCAAGTTGTGCCTCCAGTCGGATGTCTTCGTGATCCGTCTGTAGGCATAGGTCAACCTTTTTCTCATTTATAGCTTCCAAACACACAGACCTCCAATTCTCCAGAGCTTTCATGGTGTCGTTATATTTCTTCTCAACCTCAGCAGCTTTGTTATTGATACATTTCCTGATATTGTCCTCCAAACTGGAGAGACCCTGGACACATTGTTGTAACTCTCGTTGTCATTCCCCGAGGTGGGTTGTCTTAGGAGCCAGGCGATTCTTTTCTTCATTGTATACTTCATCTGGTTTCTTCAGATCGTGTCCCTTATGATTCTCCAGTGAACACGGAAAACAACAAAGATTTTGGCAATCTTGACAAAACACCTTGAGGGGTTCACCATGTTCTTCGCACATGGGGATGGAAGAGTATTTCTCAACCCCAACCAAATTGTGTTTTGAGAATGGCCCACGCATTGGGTGCATCCCCGTGAAGCAATCTTGACAGTACAGACATTTACAGGTCACACAACCCTTGATGGCAGGTTTCGGCTGACCACCTTCACACATGGAGCACTTGGGTGAAGAATCCTTCTTGATTTCTGTGTGGTACTTCTGCACTATATTAGAGATGGTGAAATGAACTGGCAGCTTAGAGACAATTTCACAGTCAAGTTCTACAGGCTTTCTGCAAACGGGACAGGACACCGTCTTGGGACCATGAGTATCAGAAGGTTTCAAAGGGTTCGATAATTGTTCGCTCTTACAATCGGCGTCCTCGATGTCTGATGTGTCCGAGCTGACATACACTTGGAGACATCCCCTACAGAAGCTGTGTTGACAAGGCAGCTGGACAGGGTCTGTATATATCTCTGTACAAATATGGCAAGTTAACTCTTCCTCAAAAGCCTTTGGTAGATTCTCAGCCATCGTCAGGTTAAAATCTTTAACTTGATTAATACAGTTGCTGTGGAACTATGGGTGAGTTAACGCTGCAAAATAATTTAAAATAAATGGTTTTAGAAGATCTCCATGATCACTGTGACCTGTCTAATTTAAAATAAAATACAGTGGTCAGTTTAGATTACTTCGACGGAATTACATCTTTAGTATAAATTCTTCATGTCAGTTACTCACATAATTTCATTCAATCGGAAACACGGACTACCCAAACATAGGCAAATGTTTGGTCATTTCCTCAAATTATCTGAAAGCAACGTACGATGATATCCCGAATCGAGAAAATTAGTCATTAATACATCCCGATTAACGTATCATATATGCATCAGATGCACCGTCGTAAACAATATAATTTCTGCGACAGTTAGCATCAATTCCAATATACCCGATACATAACACCATGAACGGTGCACAGGTGCTATTTTCACGATGAAGTGGTCTCATTTTCACCGTAACTTTTTTGAATGATCAGCAGCACAATATTCTGCCAGGCTAACTTAGAACGTAGTCCTTTAATTAATTTAAAACAACTGCGGATATAGAGGTTATACAGCTACGTGCTGCTAAGTACACAAGCGTCACACACACTGGAAGCAATTTGGACTGCGCCACCCAACTCCCCACCCGGTGGTCGGTTCCATCTCGACCCAAGAGTGCATCAGCATCACCAAATTAGTACCCAACAAATAGATGTAATTACAATAGGGTTACCGTATTCTTTTCTCTGTGGTTGAAGTGAATATGTACACCCAAAGTTTTGATCACTTATGTCGGTGAATAGCCTCAAGCTAAAGTTTTCTTGTGTAACTGACCGACCATAAATGAATCTTCTCTACCGCCTTACTATCACAACCAGATCCACCTTATGAAAATGGACATAGCTCACCGAAATCGAACAGATAGACATGCCTCGAGAACAATAGGCTTGTTGTCTTCCGGGAGTTTGAGGCAGTAATGAAATTTGACCACAATCTGCATTTTTATGCGGTGATTATAGCATAAAGCAGAATATTCCATTTCAGGTTTTCTGGTTTAGGTTCTGACTTTTGACCTTGTATCCTCAAAGCAAATATCTCATGGGTAAGGTATACCCAACGTTTTCAATCAATTTACCACATGGAACAGGAGATTTTCTGGTCAAAGTGAATCTCATCTTTGACCTGTTTACCTTAAATTAAAATTGGCGTTTTCTTTGTCACATGTACAAGATTTGCCCCAAGGACAAGATTTGCCCAAAAGTTCAATAGTAATTCATGACCTGGAACTGAAGATATCGTGAGGACAAGAAAAGGTAGGACAGGCGGACAGGCGACCTCTTCTATACCTGCTGAACATTGTGTAGTCTAGATGTTTTATATACGCATGATATCTGTGTGTATGTACCCATGAATTATAATATGATAATATTACAGAACTGAAAAGTCTATTTTCGAGGTATTTTTATAGAATTTTATTGAATTAAAATTTGTAGCGAAGATGAGGCCACCTCCCCTGACATGCCTGACTTACAAGTTACAATATACATTTTTGCGTAACTCGAAACTGAAACTACATTCGTTTCGTCCTATGACATATCAAACGTTACCTGGAAACGGATACTTACAGCACAATCCGACTGAGTTACCGCGGTTCCAGTTAACAAAAACTGATGTAACACCCAATAGCAGTACAAAAAATGTATAACTCGAACATGGCAAAAACCACTTCCGTGAAAAGTTCCGACCACAACAGATTATTTTCGGGTGCGAGTATCTCACGTAAATGATACGGAAACGAAATACGGAACCCAGCTCTTGTTGTATATTTATATTATTTTATAGGCTAATAAAGGTCACATAATTGTACTATCACAGTTCCCATTGAACGTTTACTCAGCTCCCCAGTCGGTGTCAGATTTTGGAATTGTATAAGAATAATTATCGAGTAATTATTCACAAACATCTTTAGTAGGAATTCACAGCATCATTGAAGTTGCGAATTCATTTGATAAAAGTCATATTGATTCGTGCTGTCTTTTGTTAAGATCTCATAAAGCATATGGTCAGAATATGCAAATGAGGTTTCATGGTGCCGCAGATGGAACTTTAGAGCAGACTTTTTTCATCAAAAGTGAAAATTAAGCCTGCCATCTCTCGTTAACCGCTTTGGGCATTTTCGCAAAATAAACACCATTCCTTTCAGAATTTTGAGGTCTGTCTCAATTTGGATAGCAGTTGTTGGGAATTGGAGTTTTCAATGTACGACTATCATAATTGGTGCTACTCTCGTACGTAAGAGGTCTCTCGATTATTTATTTACAACTTCTTTAAAATGGTTCCTCAATTATAATATAGCCCCAAAGGATGTTCCAGTATAGGTCACAAACACAAAAAAAAACGACCTTACTGAATCATTTTTCATCAGAAAATTTTATACCCTAATATTCCCCATGATTTTGTCCAGTTAGGACGGACAGAATTAAGCTTATTTCGGCTGACACAATGGCAGCGGATTTAGAATTTGGGGTGTTTTTGTGCTTATTTTAATAGTTTCGAGAGTTAAATATTATAGAAACATTTTAATATATATCACTAACCATTTTCCACTCAGTCAGATGTAATGGCCAAGTCATCCTTATTACCATTTCTAACCCCAAGAATTCAATGGTGGTTTGTGACTTACAAACAGGCAGATTCCAATACTATGGATGTGGTCCAACCAGTAACATATAAGTATATACAAACGCAAATATAACAGCCATGCTTCAACAACTTGGAAAGTTACGACAGTCAAATTAGGGTTCCCAGGCCTTCGAGCAGTGAGCAACTTATTATAATATTTCCCCCTATAGGGATATTTAATCATTTTTGTTTTGGCTTTGCTTAGTTACTGACGTTTGCTATGATGCACATAATTATATCCACAAACAGACGAGGTGACTGTTAGTACCCCTCTCCCCCTCTCCCATAGTCGAAAACTTTGTACAGCTATGTTGCATCATATTTTTAATCAGCAACTGATCAATACGACTGCATGGAGATATTTGCCAAACCAAAACATTCTCAGGTTATAATAAGTACTGTTTGAGAACATATTGCACCAATTTATTATCGGGGTGGTGTCATCAATGGGTCAATCTCAGTAAACTCAGATATAATATCACGGAATATTATATCTGAATTCAGCCCTATATAAATCCCGTGCGAGTTGAAACTACTATTGTTAGCCAATCAGATGGATAGCTGGTTGTAATTATTTCAAAATCACGCCCACAGTAATTACACATGGTAGCTCTTGGTCTAATATATAAACATTATCCCGAAACAGTTCCCAAAATATGGTATCATTTTCAGACAGAGTCCGTAAACATCAAAGAGTTTACTCCCGCCGAAAGGCCTGGCTTTGTTTGGGGTAGAAAATATCAAAAGATTGTGCCGTGCGAAGATGTAAACTCCTTGAAGTAAACGTTAATAATTGTCAGAGCGAAAAGGTTGAAATGGTCGTGATTGGCTTATTATGGTATCTCGTAGAATATCAGCGAACATTTAGCACGAAGTTTTCATAGCGTTACGTCTAGATGGTATTCCCCTGATTTACCATCTTGGTTTACCTAGATTGATCAGTGGGTATGCCCGAATAAATATTTTCATGTCATGGAGATTATCGACAAACGGCTTGCCAATAGCTGTACTGACTCACCAACTCAATTCTGTACCAACTGTATTTTGTACCGGCATATGAAATTCACGAATTGTTCAGCAGCCCTGTCTACAACCAGCAGTCCGGGCCAACTCCTAAATGAGTAACCTATCGCCCATTTTGGCAATTTGTTTCCAAATCAGGAAACATATTACCTGAACAGGAAAATTTAAGTTTTGATTCATAAATTGCTAAAAACACAAACAGTTTACCCAGTTGTGATCTAAATAGGCAGGTTTAGTGCTATTACATGATAGATAATAAAAAAAATGTTCTTTGTGATTGTAATTGAGCAAATAATACGAGAATAAAATTTTGATCCAAATTTTCTCGGTTCCTGCACTGCTCTGCACAATGACCATCCACACAAAGATACCTTACTACGACCTTGTTATGGCACGATAAGTGTCTTGCTCGTTAGCCTTCGTTAGTCGGAGATATTTCAGTTTTAATACAATGGTTTCCTAAAATGGAAACCTTGGTTCGCCCAGATGCAAATGTTTCCTGAATTGGAAACTTTCCAAAAGTTTCCTAAATCAGTAACATTGGTTATGTTTCCAAAACAGGAAACATTTTTTATGTTTCCAAAATTGGAAACATTTGTAATATTTCCTGAACAGGAAACATACATGTACACAGTAGAAACATTTCTCAAACTGAAACCATTACAAACATATTTTCTGAAAAAACAATATTCAGGAAAAACTCTGATGTTTCCTATAATCTGCATCTGTTTACATAAATTGCAACTTTTCCCAAACCATTACAAATACGTTTTCTGAAACATATTATTAAGGAAAGTCAGTTTTGCTGTTGTCTAGACAACTAAACATTTGTTTCACATACAATGTACATTTATATTGCCCGCAAGGTTTCCTAAAATGGACACCTTGGTTTGCCCTAATGTGAATATTTCCTGAATTGGAGACAATCAAAAAGCTTTCGAAATCAGGAAAAAAATTCTGCATTCCTGCAATCCTCTGCTCAATGAGCATCTGCACAAAGATAGCTTACTACAATCATGTTATGGCATTGTAAGTGTCTAGTTAGTCTGAGATACATGTAGTCAAAGATACATGTACATGTATTCCAGTCTTAATTTGATGGTTTCCTACAATGGAAACCTGGTTCATCCAAATGCCAATGTTTACTGAATTGGAGACATTTATGAGGTTCCCTGAATCAGAGGAAGGAAACATTAACTTTCTCAAACTGAAACAAATACAAACATTATAGAAACAAACAAAGTTCTGAGCTACACTCCACATAAACAGATTTAATGCACAAGATTTTAACTTTCATGAGAGCCTTTATCAAATGATCTGTTGAATTTCATCAAAATTGCTAGTGAATATACAGATTGTTCAAATATTTATACATTTTCCATGGATGACCGAATGTTATATAGAGATATTCACAATATTGTTTACAAATTACCACGGAGGCTAGGTGTCATGAAGAAATGCGACGAATTAAACACTGGACGGGTGACGTTATGGCGTTACGTCATGGAGAACAGATGATGTTACGGCAAACAAAAACATAGAGGTCCTATCAATATACCAAACAATGATGGCATAATAACTTGAGCACAAATTAACATGGAGCATACCTCAGAAGTTCTATAATCTATAAACCCACGTATGAGTCTAATTAAAGCAGTATATCACTACAAAGTTGTTTCCTGAAAAATTATGTGAAGAATAAAATCTATGTGTTTCCTATTATCTGAACAACTAAACATTTGTTTTATACATGTATCTATATTTCACTGCCTGAAGGTTTCCTAAAATGGAAACACTGGTTTGCCCTGATGTTAATGTTTCCTGAATTGGAGACATTCAAAAAGCTTCCTAAATCAGAAATAATGTTCTCCGTTTCTGCATTGCTTTGCTCAATGACCATCCACAAAAATATAGCATATCACGACCTTGTTATGGGACAATAAGTGTCTTGTTTGTTAGCCTTTGTTAGTGAAGTATAGTCCAGTCTCAATACAATGGTTTACTACGATGGAAACCTTGGTTTGTCCAAATGCAAATGTTACCTGAATTGGAGACATTTTTAAAGTTTACTGGATCAGGACTGGTAATGTTTCCCTTCCAGGAAACATTACATTTAACTTCTAAATATTGGAACCATTTATACATATTTTCTGAAGAAATAATATTCATGAAAAACTTGAATAACTAAACAGTACATGTAATTCACAAAATTTGCAACTTTTCTGAATCTTTGGCAAATTTAAATTTTCATTCATAAATCCTATAAAAATACCAATACTATCCTCAAAGTCAAATGTCATCTACATGTAAATTGCTCAAAGGTATAGGACCTCATTGTATAACTAAATATAGCTTACTTACTTACTTAAAGGAAACTGAAGGTTGTAAAGTTTTCTCTGTGGCTTGAAATGTTCAGTTAATGTATAGTTCAGTTCAGCATATCTCCATTATATTCATTAGGTTAAACACAAGTGTCCTTTCTTCAAATAACGATGATAATAATACATGTACATTCTTACACATGTATTATACATGTACCAATACAACTCCAACAGGTTAATGTTTCCAAACTAGGAAGCAAGTTTCCAAATTAGTAAGCATGTTTCCGAATTAGGAAAATATTTCCAAATTAGGAAACACAATGTATAAATAAGGAAACATATTTGAACTCGAAACATTGGGCAACCTTAAGTTTGAATCCATGAAATGCAAAAAAATCAACAATTTCAAATGTCATCTACACATGTAACCAGGAAAGTTTAGTACATGTACTAAATGTATGAAGATCTTGGTCTATTTTCTAATATGGTATTCCAAAGTATAGCTTAATCATTTTACTTCCATTAGACTGAAAATTCTGGAATTCTACATGTTTGAATTACAGTGATAAACTGTCCATAGCTTTTTCTTTTCAGCACTTGTGGGATCATTTAACACCAGCTGTTCTATACATACTACAAAATTCCATTTAGGGTATCCTGTACAAATGTACATGATGGCTTTCCTTTGATACAATCATTGTCAATGAGTGGTCTGTTAAATAATAAGTTAATAAATTAATTGGCCTGAGCACTATGGCAAGCCATTTCGGTATTTAATCGGTTATTCAACATATGTTGAAACGTTTTGCATATACGTACAAAAGAATTCCACATATGTGTAAAAGAAAGTTTTTAGACATATGTGCAAAAGTTTTTAGACATAAGTTGACAACTTTTACACATATGTTGAACAGTTTTAGACATATACGGAAAAGTTTTACACATATGTGAAATAAATTAACTATTTCACATATGTTGAAAAGTTTTATACATATGTTTGAAAAGTTTTATACATATGTGCAAAATGTTTCCTTACATGTATGTGCAAAACGTTTCCACATATGTCACATAAAGTGTTTTTTCACATATGTGAAAAAGTTTTGTACATATGTTAAATAAAGATCAGGAGATTTAATGGAAAGGAAATGGACTGCTCCCTGTAGTATAATGTTTGTTATCTAACGACCGTTTCAAAATGGCGCTGTCCCTTCAGGGTTTGTTTTTCGTCTCTCCGGCAATATGAGAAATTTGGAACTACAATGAGGGCATGGAAGCTTATAATAATAATAATAATAGTACTATATTAGTAATCAGCTAGGTCAAAGATAAATGATTTTGGGTTATTATAACCCTGTGATATCTGTCCTATACATGTATGCCAATAACTGGAGATTGCCAGTTCTGACTTTCACATAGGTCTCTGGTCATCTCTTATGATACCAGCTCTGTCCAGGTCACACAATTAATGTTGGCCTGCATACACTAAGCCAGGCCAGCTCCCTGTCAGACTGGAACTTGTGTCTCGGGCTATCCATTTTATGAACTCTTACTGGGGTCTAATATCACAGACCCCAGCATGCCGAGACAGGCTTGACCTAACATGTGTTGTTTAATGTAGGCCTACAACTGAACTGTAATTTATAGGCATTCTGGAGAGATTTACCAATTAAAAAACATTGACACAAGGAAACATACATGTACATAGACTGGAGTCTGGGAATGCTGGAAGCTGCATGTATGGCATTGGATTACATTACCCTGCGGGAATGGGCATGAGGGGATATATGGGCATATTTGATCGCTGAAAATAAGGGAAATATTAAGAGAGTTGATCACAGAAGACAGTGGGAAGTATGGGTGTGAATATGCACAATGAGGGAATTTACCGACTGGGATATATGATAGAGAATAACAAGGGAAAATACTTGGGGAAAGCACAGGTGTATATAAGGCATTGTATTTTATGACATTAGGTGAATAGGCACAGCAAAGGGAAAATAGTGGGATATTGCATTGAGGAAAATGAGAAATACTGGATGAAATTTCCATGGCATTGGATTTATGATTTCGGAAAATAGACAAAATGACGGGAAATATTGGGGTATTTTATTGGGGAAAATGAAGAGAAATGGGTGAAATAATTGGTGAATATATAGAGATGATTAAGAGAAATAGAGGGAAGACTGGGGACCTGATCAAGGTTAGATGATATGGATGCAGACGTAAAGAAGATATAATGGGGAATTACCGATGGCTATGCGTCATTGATACGAGGGAGCATGTGTAGGGTGGTGTGGGGGAACGCGTAATGGCATACTCTGCATGGGACCTGATCAAGGTTAGATGATATGGATATACTGGGGAATTACCGATGGCTACGTGTCATTGGTATGAGGGAGCATGTGTAGGGCGGTGTGGGGAAACGAGTTGCACGGCATACTCTGTACGACCAGTGCCCATTGTAATACGATGGAGTGCCCAATCAAACCAACCAACGACATCTTGGCAACGCACCTCTAATGGACTCATAATTTATGCTCAAAAAGTTTGTAGAAGTTTGCTGTTTGTGATTGAACTAAACTAATATTATTGACTACATGTGGATGGATGGATGTACTTGGGCACTCCATCGCACCGCGATGGGCACAGGTCGTGCGAACACGCCGTGCAACCCGTTTCCCCCAACCCGCCCTACACATGATCCCTCTTAACAGTGTCACATAGACACTGTTTAATCCCCACATTCTTATTAAACAATATACCTTCTCTTAATTCCCCTAACTACAGAAGTATCACATAATATTTCTATCTGTCAAGCCCCCTCATTCTCTCTTCTCGGAACGATTCTTAGTGGCAACTTTGATTAATTATCACCATGGACACTCATAATTAAATCTCCCAATAGCCACTCATCCTCCCCATTCACTCAACATTTAATATATCACCCATCGAATTTCTCTCCAACCCACTTTCCTTAATAATTGTTTCTGCCCCAACACCCTAGTAATCCTCGTCCTTGTGCCCTAAATTTTGAAGTATCCTATTGTTCCCCGTCCCCGTCATTTTGCCTTTTCCCGAAATCATAAATCCAGTGCCATGGAAATTTCACCCAGTATTTCTCATTTTCCTCAATGCAATATCCCACTATTTTCCCTTATAGAGTATGCCGTGCAACGTGTTCCCCCACACCACCCTACACATGCTCCCTCAGCTCATACCAATGACGCATAGCCATCGGTAATTCCCCATTATATTTTCTTTACATCCGTATCCATATCATCTAATCTTGATCAGGTCCCCAGTCTTACATCTATTTCTCTTAATCATCTCTATATATTCACCAATTATTTCACCCATTTCTCTTCATTTTCCTCAATAAAATACTCCAATATTTCCCGTTATTTTGCCTATTTCCCCGAGATCATGAATCCAGTGCCATGTAAATATCACCCAGTATTTCTCATTTTCCTCAATGCAATATCCCATTATTTTCCCTTCACTGTGCCTAATCATACAGAGTATGCCGTGCAACCCGTTCCCCCACACCGCCCTACACATATGCTGTATTCTATAAGAAATATCCAACTAGATATGACAAGATCTCTGACTTTCAGATAGTACCACCTGCACCAGGCCTCAAAACTCAAGACACCCTCTTAGTTTTCCCTTATATACATCATATCCACCCGTACAGATCCTGGCAATTTAATTTGATTAAACATTTCACATTTGGAGCGGCTATTCCATTGTGAAATTAACACGAGACATTCTGTCATGTAATTTACAAACAAACACGTGTCAAATCTCAGCTGGAAGCAAAATTACAGGTTTTGTACATGAAATTCAGATTGTCATGCAATATCTGCTCGTTTTATACCATCAACGATAACGGCTACTCAAAGTGCTCATGCAGGTGAGTCTGACGTGTGTTGATTTTCACTTCGAAAGTGGAACTTTGATGACGAAAATCTCATGTAGGGGACATTTTTCCCCAGAATTTATTTTGGTATAAGAAGGGAAGTGTTTTGAACTTGATAAAGATAAAATGATAATCAAAATAATATTTTTTCACTCAAGATTGGGCCTTTCAGACTAAGAAAGGCACTTTCTGTTGCAACATCGCGTATTAATTCGTTTTTATACGCCTGCCAAAAGGCGGACGTATTATGTGATGGCGGTTTCCGTCCGTCTGTCCGGTTCTCGTGTCCGGTCTATATCTGGGACAGTTTCCTATCTACAGTTCCAATTTTTGGTGAGTGGATACCCTACGGGAAGACGATGTGTTGCGTACCAAAATGAAGGTCGAGGTCAGAGGTCAAAGGTCACTGGCCCAAAAAACAGGAAATCACTGAAGTGTTCGTGTCCGGTCTATATCTGTGAACGTTTTCTATCCACAGTTGCAATTTTTTGTGAGTGGGTACATTAGGTGAAGCCGATGTGTCGCGTACCAAAATTGAGGTCGAGGTCAGAGGTCAACAAAGTTTTGCATACTAAATGTAGGTCAAGGTCAGAGGTCAAAGGTCAGTGTGACTGAAAAATCAGGAAATCATTAAAAATTTCTATTTTTTGTGAGTGGATTCAAATGGGGGAAATGAAGTGTCGCATACCAGAATGTAGGTCAAGGTCGAAGGTCAAAGGTCACTGTGACCCCAAAATCAGGAAATTATTAAAAATAATATTTCTTTGTGTCAGTAGATATATTAAGGGGACACGATGTGTCACATATCAAAATGTAGGTCAACGGTCAAGGTCACTGTGGCCCCAAAATCGTGAAATTGTTAAAAATCATGATTTTTTTAGTCCATTGAGAAATTACGGGTAGCCGTTCTGTCATGTACCAAAATTTAGATCCAGGTCAATAGTCAAGATCACTGTGACCCCAGAATCAAGGTCAAAGGTCAGTGTGACCTTAAAATCAGGAAATCATTAAAAATTACTAATTTTTTGTGAGTGATTCAATAGAGGGAAATGAAGTGTTACATACATGTACCAAGAATTAGGTCAAGGTCAAAGTT
>JAVTVY010036254.1:0-16968 GCA_036873755.1 Hanleya hanleyi | reverse complement strand
GCCGCCCGCCACCCCGACGATTGGGACGTGTATATTCCACTAACACTGATGGCGTACCGTGCGGCCGCACACGAGACTACGGGGTATACGCCGAATATGATGACGTTTGGCCGTGAGGTGACTCTACCAGCTCACCTGACCGTTGGGGCTCCCCCGAGTGAGAGGACGGAGCCCGTGCCGTGGGTCGGGGACCTTCGTGACCACCTAGTGGACGTCCATGAGGATGCGAGGGAGAATAGTGGGAAGGCCCTGAGACGGCAGAAGCGCCTTTACAACCTGAAGGCCAAGGCGCAAAGATTCGGCCCCGGAGACCAGGTCTATCTGCATACCGTAGTGACCCGGCCAGGACAGATACGGAAGCTTCGAGACCGGTGGCTGGGACCGTTTGTGGTGGAGGCGCCATTGTCGGACGTTACCTACCGGATCCGGAGTGACGACGGGAGGCGACAGGTCGTCCATGTTGACCGGGTCAAACCATGTTATCCGCGGCTGGACGTGGAGGGTGACGATACACCGTCGGAGAGCGACAGTGACGATGGCGGCGACCAGCAGGGGCCGGAAACAGCTCACGCGGAGCCTTACGCCGTGACCCACCCGGTAGCCGTGCAGCCACCCATAGGCCAGCCCCAGACGAGCCGGAGTGGACGCGTCATCCGGCCGCCGGCCTGGCAGGGCGAATTCGAGTTGGAACCGCGGGGGACGCCGGATAGTGAGGTGGAGAACGAACGCGAGGAAGTGGCCGAGGGTGAGGCAGCCCCCACACACGCGACGACGACCCGCGGTCGGCGAGTGGTAAAGCCTCGCAGGTTGCACGACTACGTGCTGACGTCCCAGCCCGTGTACCGTAAGAGGGGAGAAGCCGGACCCCTCCAACTGAGCGTGCAGCCCAGTGGACCTAATGTCGTGGGGCGGCTCTGCTAGCCGCCCATGTCATTTTGTGAAGGAAATCTGTGGACCTAATGTCGTGGTGGCCCGGCCAGACCGCCGGAGGGCGGCCACCTAGTGATTTCGCCGGCCCTGATGGCCCGTGATTGGTGAACAGTTTTGTTTTAGTTGATTCGAACTGTACAACTGGAACCGTAACGTCACCCTGGACGGAGAGACCCGTACGGCCATGACGGGGACGTCATGATTTAGAAAGGCGGGGGCAGTGTAACGGTTACCCGGTTGTGTAGAGAACAGTTTGAATCAGGAGCGTGTACTGCCGCTGGAATGTGGAAGAACGACCTTGACCCGTGTCGTCCGCGTTGAGCAAGGCAGATTTCGGAAATGCATTCCCCTGTATTTCTCGCTTACCAGAGCGAGTTGGAAGCCGATATTTAACAATTACGTCAGTTATGAATTATGGTTTGTTCTTCCATAGCCATATTTATTCAGCGAGGTCCATATAAACGGTTCGGGGAAGTGTGGTGTAAGTGACAATAAAGAGGGCGCTGGCATCGTCGACTGGTGCTACCTTTATCTGCAGGAGAACGGTTCTGTTTCTACCTTTATTCACGGAAGAGCGGTAGCCCTATATAAGCTCGGACGAACGTAGAGAGCGAGGTCAGACGAGAAATTGAGGGCTGGAGAAACACGTCCAGGTACAGCCCGTAACTTATTGATGTTTGGCACAATTTACAATTCTAAAAGATTATAAATCCTGTAGTTAGTGTAACCTGTGAAAACACGCCAATCCAATGAGAATTTGCCGGCTCGCATTTTTCGGTGTGGAAACGTGTTTGTGGTTATACTATAGTTTAGGGAACACGTCCGACTGGCGTGTTGTATGTACATGTAGTTGGGGGTATTCTATAATACTGTAATGAGACATGCGTTTGCCTGTAGCACATTTAGGCAACTCGCATGGTCTAACTTCAGTATAAAATAGGGCTTTAGTGTCGATACCAGTAGGTTGATAATTTCGACAATATTGCTGTGCTATCTCGCTGCACTGGGACTTAAGCCACAATATTTGTTGATCTTCTTGACCGTGTAGCGGTATATGACCATAGTCAGGAGATTCCCTCCCTCCCCAGAAGTATACAACTGCACTAAATACAGAGATGCATCAACCAAGTTTCCCCCTGCCATAATCCTACAACGTATCGTGGAGCCTGTTTATTCGTCGCCGACAGCCGGGCAACGCTTTACGGGACGGAACCGGTCGCAGTATTACAGCCGGCGGGCGAGACAGGACACAGGCGGGCGAGCCATTTTCGTCGGGAAACATCGATAAACTGGGCCGGGCGCTTTGGGAGCAGGAGAGGCCGCAGACAGTTACACAGACGGCGTATAGCTGGCCATAGACAAGTTACAGATACAGCTTACAGATTCAACTGGGAGGACATGTGTCTTTATCACACATACGAGCAGATAAAGACGCACAGATCACAAACAGTACAGTACCAGTCCAGCCAGACCGATCACCATTATACCGTCGAGAAAGATACAGCACACAGATCACACAAGAAAGATACAGAACACAGATTCCGGAGGAATAGGTGTATTTATCACACATCCAAGCAAATAAAGACACACAGATTATAAACAGTACAAGTCCAGACATACAGCTCACAAATTATACCGTAAAGAAACACAGAACACAGATATTACAAGAAGGAGACGTGTATTTGTCACACGTTAAATAAAGAAACACAGAGCACAGGTTATACAGTCAAGAAAGCCACAGACCACAGATCCCACAGGGAGGATATGCGTATTTATCACGCATAAAGGCACGGTGCAGGTGGGCTCACTTTTACCGATGTAAAAGCAGTAACAAGACATACAGATTGCAGTAGGACACGTGTATTTATCACACGTTACAGAAGGCGGACTTCCTTTTACCGATGTAAAAGTGGTAACCAGGCTTACAGACTGTACGGTCAAGCCCAGGGCACAGACTACAACGGCAGTTTACAGACCGTACGATGTTTCATCGGTACCGGATGAACTAGTAATAGCACATGATATACCCAAGTAATTGTCCTGACGGTCCCTGAGAGTTGAGTGGTGCGTGATACTTACCTGAGAGATCGTCGTGAAGTCGTGTAGTCACAGGCGTGTCTATAGACGGGTCGCAGCAGCCGTAAGGGTTGAGACGCCGGGCTATTCTTACCTGTGCGGGAAGCAGACTGGTGAGCTGACAAGTTACGGTCAAGCTCCGACGACTGGGGGTGAAGTACACGCCGAGTTGCCACGTCTCTGGAGAGAGCGTCACCGCCGTGACGTTCCAACGACTGGGCGACGTATCTGGGGAGAGCGTTACTGCGTAACGTTCCAACGGGCCGTGACGTTTCAGCGACTTGGTGCTATATCTGGAGAGAGCGTCACTGCCGTGACGTTCCAACGCCTGAGGGTATCTGTATATCGGGGAGAACGTTACCGCCGTAACGTTCCAACGGGCCTTGACGTTCCGACGACTGGGTGTCATCCCTGGAGAGAGCGTTATATCCATAACGTTCCAACGACGGAAGAGAAGGGCCAGCAGCCAGGCCGCCCTTATCCCCAGAAGAGAAGGGCCAGCAGCCAGGCCGCCCTTATCGCGCATTAAAGCACTATATTAACTGTAAAGTTATATGCATACACTCTTATATATATATTATTGCCATATAACATCAAGCTTAAACTGCACACATTCTCTTCTATTATCCACATATACACCAGGGATACGTTTAACTTTATATGCACACACCAAGTGTACATATCCGTGAACCTTATATGCACACACCAAGTGTACGTATCCGTGAACCTTATAGGCACACCCCAAGTGTACGTATCCGTTAACTTGTGTGCACACATCCTCTCACGTCACGTGTATATATACATCAAGGTTATTTGCATACACTCTCCTAGTGTCTGTACATATATGTAAATATCCTACCGTTACATCTCCTTAGACATTCTGTCTGAGCCACGCGGTTCTACGCTATTATTTGTAACCGTGTATACCATTTGTGCAGAATATACCATAATAAACCTTTACATGAGCGTCAGTCATCCTTGTAGGGTTGTGATCATCTCTTCGAGCCCCGGATCTCTACTAGTGAAGGGGTTAACGACGGTGACGGCCAGAATGCCAGTGGGCAATCCCGGTTATTGATTCGTTTTCTTCTAAACACTACGACTGGTCCTGCTCGTACACGTTACAGTATCATGGAAACTTCCCTTATACCATGTGATATAATACGATCAGCATACAAGAGCTAATCTCAGTTTTACTTATGCTGACCAATTCTGAATACTGGTTAAAGTTCAGACACACTGAATCAATAATTATAAAAATGTAATTATATCCATATCGTCTTTGCGGGATGGAGCATTTTATTTCTATCATTAATATGAATATGACGAATAAATCATCATCTGAAAGAGATATTTACGCACACGTAGCCTAATCGTATACGGACCACCGTTTTCTCTTACATAAGTGAATAAAAATATAAAAAATACTACTGATACAAGTCTATATAGTATTAAATTATCTTCGTCGTAGTGTAGGCGCTTGATTACATAGAGAAAAGTATTATTTACAATGTAAAATTTCTGAATATATATCAATCGGCTGAAGAAAACGAGTTACATAGTATTCGTGTACAGTAATCACATGTGAAGTTTGATCTATATACATCAATTATACATTGAACAGTCGAAGTGAAATAGATTAAATTAAGTCTCGTTCAGAATTATACAGATATTCTTTAACCTTGAATTCCGTTCTACCAGAATCCAATATAGCGTAGATACATTTAGCTGGACTGTCCAGTTTTTAAACAATCTTTACTGAAGACAGCGCGTTTGTAATTGAAAGAGAATATGTCACGTTCCTACATTCTGTCTGCTTCTGTCTTGCAGGAAGTTATGTATAGTATGTATACTATGATTTATCCTTTTAATTTGGTGCTAATGTTATTATATGAATTAGGTCTTTGGATTACGGACTCGGAAATTCTTTAATGGACGACGGCTGAATATTGAATGACGGACACTTGTATTGTGTCAAGGAAGGTTTTCTTACCCCCAGTAAATAAATATACTTGTCTTTAAAATGAAACTAGCCCCTCTCTCTCGAATCAATCGAACGCGTGCGAGAACTGATTTAAACTTGAGGCCTCACTCATGTAGATACAGCATCAATAGTAAGATGTTCTTGGAGATCTGTCTCTTTACATAATGCAAGCTAGAGGATTGTTTTTAAATGGTTCGTGGTATTCATTCACATTAATGATTCTCGTACTTGTCTCTTGCAAATTCCCGGAATTCCGACAATTTTTCACGATTGTCTACTGGGTATCGAACATGAAGCTTGTATTTAATATGTCCCCCTCGCCCATGCCAGTACCGAACATGAAGCTTGTATTTAATATGTCCCCCTCGCCCATGCCAGTACCGAACATGAAGCTTGTATTTAATATGTCCCCCTCGCCCGTGCCAGTACCGAACATGAAGCTTGTATTTAATATGTCCCCCTCGCCCGTGCCAGTACCGAACATGAAGCTTGTATTTAATATGTCCCCTTCGCCAATGCCAGTACCGAACATGAAGCTTGTATTTAATATGTCCTCCTCGCCCGTGCCAGTACCGAACATGAAGCTTGTATTTAATATGCCCCCCTCGCCCGTGCCAGTACCGAACATGAAGCTTGTATTTAATATGTCCCCCTCGCCCGTGCCAGTACCGAACATGAAGCTTGTATTTAATATGTCCCCCTCGCCCGTGCCAGTACCGAACATGAAGCTTGTATTTAATATGTCCCCCTCGCCCATGCCAACATCCATACCATGCTTAGCAAGAAGATTCTGCCAAGCGATGTATTCAACCTTGTGTTACTGTATATTGCCCCTCATTGTATGAGAGAATACCTATGATCCAATTCTTTTCCCCGTTTGAAATAATACTAGAGATACATGTTTAGGTATGTTTGCGCTGATCTGATGATTTTAGTTAAATGGTTATTCTAATGCGTCGGTGTCGGGAACACCGCTTGTATATGACTGTTTTTTCCTCACGTCTCAAAATAGTATCCCGTTCAACTGCGTTCCGATCAGACTTGTTAAGTTGCACGATAAATTACAAGCGTCTAGTCCGTCATCCATAATTCAGCCGTCGTCCATTAGAGAATATCCGCGTCCATAATCCAAAGACCTATTCCATATTCCATATAACAGTATTAGCACCAAATTCAAATTCGGCTGGATTATGAATGTAATTAGCACCAAATTCAAACAGACAATCATAGTATACATAAACATAGGCTCGTCTCCTGCAAGAGAGAAGCGGTCAACAGTTTTCAATGATGCCGGCAAGACATCATGATGTTCCAAAAATATCAAATCCGTATCGCTGATCAGTATTCTTAATCCATAATATTCGTTGTCAAGTCGTCATCTAAGAATGATGTATCTCAGTCACGCTTTGATTGTGCCTGTTCATATGAGTACCATGAGATTCTTGATGTACATGGGTTCATACGGCCCCTAGCCCCAGGTTAAGCGGAATTAGACACAAGTTACGAAACGTAGCGCCATAGATCTTGCACGCTACGTTCGTATTTTGCTATCAGCATGCGATATGTATCGCCAAATTTGAGAAACTTTGAGTGGAGGCGTTTGATGGAATAGCCCTGTTTTATAAGTTTCTGTAACAATGTCTTGTGACGTTGATTAAAATCGTCACATTTAAGACAGGATCTAGCAAATGCTACTAAGCGAGATATGTATACGCCATATGCAGGTCCCACTGGGATATTACTGTCCAGAAAGGGATAGTTTACGATGTCAAAATTGTAATCATCTCTTTTCTCATAAAGTCGACGAGAGAGAATGCCCGCTTCATTTTTATAGAGATATAGATCTAAATATGATGTGCCTGTAGGGCTGCATGTAGTTTCCTTCAAATCCAGTGAAGGTGGATATATATCCTTCAATGCGTCATTTATATAGCGATTATCCACAGCGAGAAGATCGTCTATATAGCGTTTGGTGAATGAAAAGGAACGGGCTTTGAATGGATCGGTTTTTGAAAGCGCCTGCATATAGTCATATTCATAAGAGAACAGATACAGGTCGGCCAACAGGGGTGCACAATTAGTACCCATTGGAATACCTATATGCTGCTGATATATTGTGTTGCCAAATTTCACATAGATATTTTTAATGAGAAATTCAAGCAACTCTATAAACAAAGAAACATCCCATGAATGCTCATGCTTTTATCCTCCGCTGGACGTGATTTAACGCCGACCATTTAATCGATACCATGGCTTTTCGCTCTAACTCATCACCGAAAATAGCTCCTATCTCTAGGCAACCGTGCCACCGAGATTTAAGTATTTATAGTTTGTGGTTATAATCCAGTAAGGGGAATTCCGCCCAGAGTTGGTTAGCTATGGAGCAATGTTCTCGAAGGATGTAATACTTACCATTTCATCCACGCTGTTCGGCGTTCGACAGCGGACTGATCAAAAGGGTCAGTATACGTTATGGCCTTTCGTTGATCCCTAGCACTCACAGCTGTTACTCACATAGAGGCCCGTATACTACTTACGTGAATATTACCTTCAATTTGTATTATACAACTGGGATACGAATGCCACCTTTGTATTAACAATAACAATAATAAACACTACGCAAAATTCTGAACTGCATATGATAATGTTTAAAAAGATTGGATGATTAATAGGGGTCGGACATGCTCAATTATGACAAGAACCCCCTTTTCTGGAAATATTGTTTTTAGGTTGATATTTGGATACGCCCCTGAATGATGTCATGCAGCTGAGATACAAAACCAACTCCTGATTGCATTTATACTATATACAGTATAGAAATGTCCTGACACTTAGGACTATTAATGAGAAAGATGTGTACATTTTATCACACATACCCCCTTTTTCAATAGGGTGATGTTTTTTGTTCAAATAACATTTGAGTTTATCCCCACCCCCCTAATTGTTCCATAAGGTTGGAATTCAACCACTACCTTAGGTATAAAAAACTGCGCTACTTATATTGTTTGGATAGATGAGACCAGTGTTAAGGATTGCTATCCCGTTAGAGACAGTTTTTGTCTTCTGTATCAATAAATATGTGTAGAAAATATTCCAATTTAAAAAAATTCAAATGAAAACATTAGCGTCCTTTTTTCATATGAAATTTCATAAACACTTTTGATCTTGTTTTAACTTTGATGGTATACCTTGATAGGAGACGACTCGAACTAGTAAATTTTAACTCATTTTTTCAATTTTCGCCTGGTTTTGTTTTTACAGCTACTTTACTAAAATAATTTGAAGAAAAAAAGTACTATTTTATGGTCATTTGTCTTAAAAGTTCAATAATTAAAAACACTAAGCCGAACTTACAAAGAGTGAGATAAAGTTTACAAGATCACCTTATAAGTTACAAGCATGCCAAATTTCAGAATATATATTCAATACACATACATGTACCCCTGTTTTTTAAAGGTAACATTGGATATGGCACGTGACGCCACACGATTGGAGAATATAAACTGATCATGAGTAATATGTACTATAGGTCAGACAGATTGGACTATAAATAAGAGTGATTGGGTTGCTTTACCTGTCCATTTTTCGGTGGAACAGAACGAATAGCTTTTGGGTGTCATTTCGACAGTAATCAGGAAAAATATGCACCATCCTGGGTGAAACCTCCAATGGTCGTAGAAATTCACGGAATAGATGAAAATTGTGTTGCCGGTGGGGTGAACAAGTTTCTAAAATAAGGCCTTTTTCAACTTGGTTCCCAGACTAATAATCATACCGCAGATCTCGACTGCTACAAAGACTCGTTGCATATATTGATCGGTTTTATTCCTAATGATGCTATGTACCATGTATACACATTTGTCTGGTCTTACCGCGGCTCTCTTTGTAAAAGAGACGGAGATCTGTCATCTGGGCAATTACAAAACTCTGTATAACTTGATAGAAGATCTTGTTTGAACTTGTCTGTCTCTATCTGTTGGGAAAACTTTATGCCAAACTGTCGCGTGTCGAAATGTCGCATATCGCAATGTCGCGTGCTGGAATGTACTGTGCGTTGTAAATTTCATTCTGTATATTTCGCTATTAGTTATAGCATCTTCAGCAGTGAACAAAGCTGTTCACTGTTGAAGATGCTATAACTAATAGCGAAATATACAGAATGAAATTATCATCCCTACTCGGAGTTGCTTTTCTTCTCTTTTATTCAAAGCGCTTTCACATTTTCTGATGTTCTTCCGGGAGTAATAAAATACAAGTATTAAATAAATGGATAATAACTGTTACAGAAGGCATGTTTCTACTTGATAGACTCAATGATTTTGCAGGACGTCGTTTACCTGTCATTCCATATTTTAAAAAAGAGGCAGTATTATTATTCCGCTGTATTAGATATCTTGCTGATCAAACATATTTGACTTGATATCTATCCGTCTCACGTCTGTCCTATTCATCAATTTCCTGTGCATAATTCACATGTTTGTGCTTGTTATTGTTAATTGTTTTTTTCTCACATACGGTTCACCATTTGCACAAATCCTCTGTGTTCTATTAGGATGTCTTGGTTGACTATTTTCTTCACGGAGCCGTTTATGTTCCACTGTGATTTGACAGCTGTCTGAAAGTGGATATTTTGTTTCGTGCCTTTCCAGGTCGCTTTCTCACGTTTCTATATGTAGACTTTATTTCTTACAGGAGACTTTAGGCAAATTCCAGATGGCGATTACTAAGATCAACACGAAATTGGAACTGTTCATCCTTCTTTCATTCTTCTCTCTATTCATTCTCTGGATGCTCACGAAGGAAGCCACCTCATCACTCCGTGGAAAGTTTATCACTGAGAATCAGACATGGCGAAAACACAGTCCGCTAGAAACATCAATTGTGAGACAGATACTTACCAAATCGCCATACCCCATATCGTTAACTCTTCCTTATAAAATAGAAAATGTGACCATATTATTCAACGTACAAACGGCTACAACCCACTTTGACAAGAGACGAGGCATTCGTGAGACTTTCGGAAACAAAAGTCTCTTCAAGACCGTCAATATCAGGGTTGTGTTTTTATTAGGGAGATCGGCCAATAACAGAACAGAAAATATGATTCAGAAAGAAAATTCCAGATATGGTGATATAGTTCAGGGTGAATTCGTGGATTCATATCACAATTTGACTCTCAAGGGTGTGATGGGTCTCCGCTGGATAACGGCACATTGTAGTCATGCCAAACTGGTGGTGAAAGTAGATGATGATTTTCATATTGACGTGTTCAAAGTCATCGAGAATTATCTTCCACGGTTCGCCAACAACAGCTTACAGATGGTGTGCTCTGTGAATCATGGACACCAAGTGTATCGGAAAGGAAAATGGAAAGTGGATGCGGACTATTTTAAAGGTTTCCGTTATTATCCACCTTATTGCAGCGGTTTCACTGTCATGATGACCCCTGACGTTGTCAAGATCCTCTACCGCTCTGCCTTCTTCACACCGTTCTTTTGGGTATCCGATGTGTACTTATTCGGACTACTTCCATCCAAGCACGGAAACATAACGCGCACCACTCTGGTCGAGTTTGTCCATTTCCATGTGTGGTCCATAGGAGAGTGTGTTAATTCGTACAGGTCAGTCAAACCTATCGACATTGTCTCCTGCTGGACGGACGAGTGGAGGAGGATAATATTTTGGAAACAGACTTTAATGAATCTGTCGAATTCGACACTAGAAATGGTAAACGACGACTTTCGGACTATAAAGTATTAAACGAAAACAGATATATACGCCCAGCACCATATCCAAAGCCTGAAGGCTGTATTATGTAGAAAAGTCCACTCACGAAAATAGACAGATTCCAAGACGTTTCTATTTGATTGCGACTCAAGATGCGAGTCTAAACAATTTGAAATGCTACTAATTTATAGGTGAAGCATAAAATAAAACTTCATAACATTCATGTCTTCATTTCGGTCCATTGTATTGCAAATAGACTAAAAGCGGATTCATAGTTGATAAAATTTTTACAAAACTGATATCCTATTGAAAGTTTCACTATGCAGTATGTATCATCAGAAGACAAGTTCTATCAAATTAGATGTATGAGTTGATACATGTATATCCGCTTTTTAGTACGGCAGCATGCCCAGCTCTCGTGTATTTGGCTCTTTCCCAGTTGGTGCTGCTCAGGGGTTTCGAACTTGGATTTTTATTCCGTGCTGGGAGTTATGTCCGTTGCTTGGATTCCGAAATTTGCACTTTAAGTAATAATCAAGGGAAATAGTCCGGTTAGATGTCGGACTAGAAGACTTGTTGATGTCTATACCGTACATATATATTTGTCTTGTCTTTGTAAAAGAGACTGGGCCTGACATCTGGGTAATCACAAAAATCTTCAGCTTGATAGAAGATATTATTTGAACTTGTCTGTCTCTATCTGTTAGGAAAAACTTTCGAAATATCGCATACCGCAATGTCGCGCTCCAGAATGTACTGTGCGTGGTAAAAAAAATCAAGAAAACCACTATACGAATATAGAATGATGAGTAATAATCGAAACTGTATTTATTCAAAGCGCTTTCACATTTTTCGATGTTCTTCCAGGAGCAATAAAATACAAGAAAGAGCGAGCAAATATAGGCATAAGTAATTGTCATGGATTACAGAAATGGATAAGAACTGTTACAGAAGACATGCTTCTACTTGATAGACTCAATGATTTGTCATGAAGTCGTTTACCTGCCATATTAAAAAAAATGGGCAGTATAATTATTCCATTGTATAAGACCTTTTGCTGATCGAACATATTTGACCTGTCATTAATCCGTCTCACTTCTGTCCCATTCATTAATTTCCTGTACATAATTCACATACCATATTTTTATTACCGTTCATCGTTTTTCTTTTAATATACGGCTCGTCATTTGCTCTATCCCTGTATTATATGTAATAGTTACATTATGGAACGAGACAATGTATGCCAGATATTGGCAAGATACTTTGGTCGAGGGGGTAAAGCCCTCGAGAGTGCAATATCGCACCAACAATTGGCATACATTGTCGAGTGTCTATCGTGTAACCGTTTTATCCCATGATCATCGATTGGAGCTTCAGAGTAGAGCTCCACCCCTTCTGAGCTACTCCGGCAAAAGAGGTCTGCAGCGGTGTATTTCAAATACACCATATGCTGTATTTGAAATACACTATACGGGCGATTTGTGTAGTGATTATATTACAAAGAAACGACCAAAGGAAATTAGAGGAGTCATTGGTTAATATGATTTCTATATATGATTTCACTGGTTTTGTTGTACAAATATTTGTCAGGATCCAGGAGGGTACTTTCTTTACGGAGCCGTTCATGTTCCACTGTGATTTGACAGCTGTCAGGAATTGGATATTTTGCTTCGCATCATTTCACGCCGCGTTCTCGCGTTTATATATATAGACATTTCTTACAGGAGAATTTGGGCAAATTCAAGACGGCGATTACTGAGCTCAACACGAAATTGGAACTGTTCATCCTTCTTTCATTCTTCTCTCTATTCATTCTATGGTCGCTCGGGGAGGAAGCCGCCTCACCACTCCGTGGAAAGTTTACACCCGAGAATAAGATATGGCGGAAACACTATCAACTGGAAACATCAATTGTGAGACAGATACTTACCAAATCGTTGTACCCCGTATCGTTAACTCTTCCTTACAAAATAGAAAACCCTTATATATGTTCTGGCGTCAATGTAGCCATATTATTCAACGTACAAATTCTACAACCCACTTTGATAAGAAACGAGGCATTCGTGAGACGTTCGGAAACAATTGTCTCTTCAAGACCATCAGTAGTTTTTTTGTCCAGCGCCGCAACGTGGCCGGAGACTTTAAAATGGTTCTTCCTTCTTTGTGTCCGTGGATGTGCGTGAATGTCCGTGTACGTCCGTGCATGTGTGTTCGAAGCGATAACTTCCTAATGCTTCGTTGGATTGTTCCGAAATTCGGCATATGCATTTCTTGCGACAAGACGCCATTCGGTGTTGCATTTCAGCAACATCTGCCTGAAGGTGGCGCCACTGGGTTGCTTCTTTGTATCCGTGGATGTCCGTATACGTCCGTGCATGTCTGTTCGAATTTTCCGCAAGCGATAACTTCCTAACGCTTTGTTGGATTGTTCCGAAATTCGGCATACGCATTCCTTGCGACAAGACGCCAGTCGGTATTGCATTTCAGCAACATCTGCCTGAAGGTGGCACCACTGGGTCAAAATGGATCTTGGTTCTTTGTGTCCGGGGATGTCAGTTTGAATTCTTTACAAGCGGTAACTTCCAAATGCTTTGTTGGATTCTCCTGAAATTCGGCACACGCATTCCTTGTGAGAAGACGCTGTTGTGTACTGCATTTCAGTAACATTTGCCTGAAGGTGGCGCCACTGAGTATCGCTGAGACCATTTTTCAAATCGTTAGGACTGTACATGTACCATGATACAGGACCAGAGGGACAAAAATTGCACCAGGTTGATAGGTCTGCTTATGGCGGACAACAGGGTGGATTTATTCCTAACAGCTGATCTCAATTTAAAAGCTGTACCGGTCCCACACATTGATTTGGATTGATTGTTGTTTACTGGGTTCATAAATCTTGGGACCTGGGCTGATGAGCCCCATAAAAGGCCTGACACAAATGACATCAATGATTAAGAATATTGCCATAGCAGTGTTTATTTCTAAAAAAATAATAATAATACTAATTTTTGACACTTACATTAGAATGACTTGGTTCCACAAAGTGAAATTTTCCAAATAATAATGAAACTTTAATTGTTGTTGTCCCCCGCCGCAACGCGGCCGGGGACTTTAAAATAGTTCTTGCCTCTTTGTGTCTGTGGATGTCCGTGCACGTCCGTGCATGCCTGTCTGAATTTTTCGCAAGCGATAACTTCCTAACGCTTTGTTGGAGTGTTCCAAAATTCGGCATACACATTCCTCGCGACAGACGCCAGTTGGCATTGCATTTCAGCAACATCTGCCTGAAGGTGGCGCCACTGGGTCAAAATGGGTCTAGCTTCTTTGTGTTCGTGGACACCTGTTAAAAATTTTCACAAGTGATAACGTCCAATTGCTTCGTCGGATTCTCCCGAAATTCGGCATACGCATATCTTGCAACAAGACACTGGTTTCTACTGCATTTCAGCAACATCTGCCTGAAGGTGGCGCCACTGAGTTTCGCTTCTTCGTGTCCGTTCCAGTTAAAATGGGTCTTGCTCTCTTTGTGTCTGTCTGTTCAAACTCTTCACAGACGATAACTTCCAAAAGCGGATTCCTTCGAAATTTAGCATATACACTCCTTGTGACCAGACCTGGGTTGGTATTGCATTTCAGCAAGATCCACCTGAAGGTGGCGCCACTGGGTCTTGTTCTAATCTTGTGCATGTCCGTGGTTTCCATTCAAATTCTTCACAAGCGATAACTTCCAAATACTTTGTTTAATTAGGTATCCCTAGGGATGCCTTATGTGTTTGTCATGTTCTTCTTTCTTCCGCTTCTCGCTGTTAGTTTTGAATTTCATGTCGCTTTAAATGACAGACACCATTTTATAAAATTTTGCTGTCCTGTCCTTCTATTCCACATCATATGATTTACACTAAAGCTTTTACAGGAACCATATTTTATTTCAGAAGTATAATATGAAATAACTGGCGGGGGAATCCCCGCAGTACAAAACCCCTGTTAGTTTTGAATTTCGTGTCGCCTTAAATGAAGGACAACATTTCCTTCAAGTTTGCTATCAAATCATTCTTTTCCACATCATATGATTTACCCTAAAGCTTTTGCACGAACCATATCTTATTTCAGATGTATAATGTGGAATACCGAACCCCTGTTTTTTTTATTTCGTGTCATATTAAATGAAGGAAAACATGTGCTTCAATCCTCTAGATCTGAACGATATGGATACATCTACATATACAACTGACGACAATCTCGACGAAATCCGTCACTGGAGAAGTGCAATCGAACTACTACTTAGAAGATTCTTTTCTTGCCCATATTCAATCGAATGATATTCTCGATTCCGACTCTCTCTCATTTCTCCATTTTAATGCGAGGAGCCCCATAAAGCATTTTTCTGAAATAGTTGGGTATATCTGCAACCTACAGTTCAATTTTTCGGTCATTGGAATTTCTGAAAGCTGGTTAGATGCCAATACTTCCGATCTCTTTGATATTCCAGGATATCAACCTTTTCTTTCGTCCAGAAACAAAAGAAAGGGTGGAGGTCTGGTTCTAGACGTTAACGATAGTATCAGTAAATGTACCGTCCGTGACGATTTGACATATATAGACGACAACGGTGAATATGAGTCTCTTTTTGTAGATATAGAAGTAAACTCAAAACCTTTTACTATTGGAATCATTTATCGCCCCCCTGATAAATGTTGAATATTTTAATACTACCTTATCCTCTATGCTCAACACGATCCATACTGATAAGAAAAACTGTGCTATCATGGGTGATTTTAATATCGATCTCTTCAAAACTGAACGGCATGGGCCTTCTAAAAACTTTCTCGAACTTATGAAGTCCCATTACTTTTTCCCGCAAATTACAAAACCTATAAGGGTCAAATCGAATTCCGCAACTCTAATAGATAACATTTTCCTCAATTTTCACCAGGAAAGTTTAGCATCCGGAATACTGCTCACTGATATTACTGATCACTTTCCCATCTTCCAAATTAACGAGTCACAATCACGAGCACCTCTAAAAGATGTCCCAATAATGTCTCGTAATACCTCTCCCAAACAAAAAGGCTTGTTTGCAGAAAAAATTAAAAACATTAGCTGGGTGTCCGTGATAAACGAAGATACAGATAACAAGTCCATGGACATGTTTTCAAATGAATTTAATCTCTTATACAACGAGTGTACTCTTCCCCAAGCAAAACAAGTACTGCGAAACCTCAATTCGCAAGTTCTAGCAAATCTCCAGAGTAAATTCGTCATAGTCCCAGCAGACAAAGCTCCGAATAATATAATATTCATATGTAAATATTACTATTACCAGGTGCTGGTTAAAGAATTGAGTGTAGACATATCTTCATCAAATACGTCTACTTACTCCCAAACTGCATTTACTCTGGACGATTTATTTAACAATCACAACAAGTTTCTCAGGGAAAGAGGTATTTGTCTTCCAACCAATCATAACGACATACCAAAAATATACTGGACTCCCAAAATGCATAAATCACCATACAAAGCTAGATTCATAGCTGGTTCTAGAAGCTGCAACACCAAGCTTCTTTCAACCCTATTGACGAGGGCCCTTCAGGAGGTAAAAGCATTTTGGGAAAGGTATTGCGCCACTATTTCTAAGCACTCTGGCGTTGAATGTATGTGGATATTGAAAAACTCAAAATGTCTTACGGAAGAACTTGATGCTAAAGGTTACATACCGTACAGACATGTATCTCTATACCACAATCCCTCATCAGGACCTTATTGACCGTCTAAGTTCATTAATAGTATCTGTGTTCAAGAAAACTGATCGTAGATATATTAATGTCGGAAGCCATAAAGCATTCTTTAGCTCGACTACATACAAGAGATATCATTCATGGGATGTTTCTTTGTTTATAGAGTTGCTTGAATTCTCATTAAAAATATCTATGTGAAATTTGGCAACACAATATATCAGCAGCATATAGGTATTCCAATGGGTACTAATTGTGCACCCCTGTTGGCTGACCTGTATCTGTTTTCTTATGAATATGACTATATGCAGGCGCTTTAAAAAACCGATCCATTCAAAGCCCGTTCCTTCTCATTCACCAAACGCTATATAGACGATCTTCTCGCTGTGGATAATCGCTATATGAATGACGCAGTGAAGGATATATATCCACCTTCACTGGATTTGAAGGAAACTACAGATAGCCCTACAGGCACATCATATTTAGATCTATATCTCTAAAATGAAGCGGGCATTCTCT
>JAVTVY010036253.1:0-17152 GCA_036873755.1 Hanleya hanleyi | reverse complement strand
CTTTGAAAACAAACGGCATGGCATGCCGTTTATTTTTCCACGGCTGTGCCAACAAGCGTATAAACGTATGGTGCATTCTACCAAACGTATGCTGTGCGACATTACCGAACCGTAGGCACGAGCCATGACGTTATCCCATGGCTGCAGCTGTGCAGCATTCGAATTCGTGAGCGTCGCTACGTCGCTTATATGTCACGCAGTGACGTCATTTTCCTCTACGCGTACAACACACACTCAATGGCGAGACAGAAAAGCCGTCGAAGCGGGCAGAGTTACAAATTTCGCTGTCAAGATATTCCTGCATTCGTTGTATATGACGATCCCACTATCATCAAATATAATACATTTGATGCTTTGGTAATCTTCCCTGCTGAAAAAACGCACAGGGGAGAGTTTACAAAATCCATCCATTTTGAGGCTGATTACATCATTAACCGTTGTGCCCAAATTAGAATGCGCCCAATTTAGAAATTTAGAGAGGGGAAAAAATCTAATTTTTTTTTTTCAAATATTTTTTCTTGCATTGAGAATCAATGCTCAATTATGCTCATGGAAGTTTCTCATCAATTAAGCTCATGTTTGAGTCAATGCCTACCTGTTTTTCCAGAATTCGGGTTTTTACAAATTTGAGTGCGTTTCCCTGCCTAAAATAATTTTAGAACGCCGAATAGAGGTTGTGCCCAAATTAGGGTAAATCTAAAGCCCTGTCCTAACAGATGATTTCTTTGTTTACACTCACACTTTTTCGTTTTACAAAATACGCTTGCACCGGGATTAAAACCCTCTTTTCCGCGACTATCATATTATGATATGAATGACCGGGAGCGTTTTCAATTTCACACAAAAGTAATAGTACAACCAAAATATACCAGTACACACGCTTTCTGGTACGCTTTTAATTTGGACAATAAAAACAACTACATTTGTTGGCATTTTCAGTCTCCTTTGGAAGTTATCGGTGACAGAAATCACACTAACTGTCTAATGAAACTTTGTAATACAATGAAATAAATTCTGGAAATAAATTGAGCAGATCGTATGTTTGAACCACAGGGGCTCATTACCGTTGTTAATTGGTTAAATAGGTTGATTATAAGGGGGGGGGTCGGTACTCTTTTATTACCGACCTCGACCCCCCCCCCCCTATAATCAACCTATTTAACCAATTAACAACGGTAACGAGCCCCTGTGGTTTGAACCTGACTGAGATACATTCTATAGAAATTATTAGCAAGCTATAAACAAAAGACCATAGTATTAGAGAAAGAGTAAAAGTCGTCTTATTGACCTCTAGCAAAAGGACCCGGATTCTGCACTCAGAGGTCAAAGGTCAATAAGACAACTTTTAATCTTTCTATACTACTGACCATATTTACTGGAAAAATCGGTTTAATTATGATAATTCGCTGGTCAAGGGTCCGAATGATAAACCGTACACATATTGGAAATCAACGAATCATCATTTTTTTGAAACATAACACTCATTTATTGGTTGAGCGATTTTAACTGAAGCAGAATCTGTTTTCGGGTGGTAGATTTTGAAATAGGACAGTGTCTAAAAGTGACACTTAATCCAATTTTATACCACGACATTACTTGGTGCATTGATCAATTTTCTTTCAGTTTTGAGAAGTTTTTGTGTGAGAAACGTCCGAATATATATCAAAAATATTTTTTACAGGAATGAGGTAGGGCGACCCCGTAGTCGCTCCCATATCTTTAGAAATCCGACTCAGTTTTATGACACCGATAACAAATTACCTAGTCTGTTTACAAATCCGACTCAGTTTTGTGACAACGATACCAAATGACCTACTCTGTTTACAAATCCGAATTGTTGTGCCACCGATACCAAATATGCATACTCTGTTTACAAATCTGATTTGTTCCATATAGGTCAACCATAGATTCATGTTCTCGGGAATATCACGAACCGTATGAATGTTGAAGGGCAACCGATTTGGTACCGTACAGGCACAGCAGAAGCAATTAATGATTGGAGGGGCCACCATCATAGCACGAATAGGCGAGGGCCCAGGAGCCGCCTAGGCCCCGGAAGCTCCGAGGGTCTCAGATGGCCGGAGACGCGTTCAAGCGTATTTCCGAGCAATAATACAAGTAATTTTCGCCTGTGTAAACTCGATTTGTTTTGCCTGTTTTGTTGTTTCTAACAACATTTTTTTTTTAATATTCGCCATCAAGCAAATGATGATGTTCGGAAGTATAAATAATTTAAATATTAAATAAACATCATTTCAATCAAAAGGTTCACTAAGCTAGCTTTCAACAATATTTCAGTAATATCGTGACGAACCAACAAGGCACCACCCAGTCAAGTTGCGTTCCTGCTAGAGTCAGATTATGAATGTGAATGAGCAAGGATGCCACTCATGCTTGTTGGAAAGTAAAATCTGCATTCAATACAGATAGTTTTTTTCGCTTTATTGTATCGTGTTTTGTTGGTTTTTTTTCTCTCTCTGCATTGTTTTTGTTTTGTTTTGTTTTGTATCCTGTCTTTTTCTTTTCTTTTTTTTTCGCCGAAAATATTAGGGGGGCCATGCACCATACCATGGTGAAAAACCATACAGGTAAGATTCCATACAGGTGAGAAGCCATACAGGTGAGAAGCCATACAGGTGAGATGCAATACAGGAGAGATGCCATACAGGTAAGATGCCATACAGGTGAGAAGTCATACAGGTGAGAAGCCATACAGGAGAGAAGTCATACAGGTGAGATGCCATACAGATGAGAAACCATACATTTGAGAGACCATACAGGTGAGAAACCATACAGGTGAGAAACCATACATTTGGGAAACCATACAGGTGAGAAGTCATACAGGTGAGAAACCATACAGATGAAAAGTCAAAGAGGTGAGAAGCCATACAGGTGAGAAGTCATACATTTGAGAAACCATACGGGTGAGAAGTCATACATTTGAGAAACCATACAGGTGAGAAGTCAAACATTGGAGAAACCATACAGGTGAGAAGTCATACATTTGAGAAACCATACAGGTGAGAAGTCATACATTTGAGAAACCATACAGGTGAGAAGTCATACATTTGAGAAACCATACAGGTGAGAAGTCATACATTTGAGAAACCATACAGGTGAGAAGTCATACATTTGAGAAACCATGCAAGTGAGAAGTCATACATTTGGGAAACCATACAGGTGAGAAGCCATAGAGGAGAGAAATCATACAGGGGAGATGCCATATAGGTCAGAATCCATACAGGTGAGATGCCATATAGGTCAGAATCCATACAGGTGAGAAGCCATAGAGAGAAATCACACAGGTGAGATGCCATATAGGTCAGAAACCATACAGGTGAGATGCTATATAGGTCAGAATCCATACAGGTGAGATGCCATACAGGTGAGATGCCATACAGGTGAGATGCCATACAGGTGAGATGCCATACAGGTGAGATGCCATACAAATGAGAAGCCATACAGGTGAGATGACCTACAGGTGAGAAGCCATACATGTAAGATGGCATACAGGGAATAAGTGATACAGGTGAGATGCCATACAGGGAAAAAGCCATAGAAGTGAGAAGCCATACAGGTGAGATGCCATACAGGTGATAAGCGATACAGGTGAGAAGCCACACAGGTGAGATGCCATACAGGTGAGAAGCCATACAGGTGATAAGCCATACAGGTGAGAAGCCATACAGGTGAGATGCCATACAGGTGATAAGCCATACAGGTGAGAAGCCATACAGGTGATAAGCCATACAGGTGAGAAGCCATACAGGTGAGAACCATACAGGTGAGAAGCCATACAGGTGAGAAGCCATACAGGTGAGAAGCCATACAGGTGAGATGCCATACAGGTGAGATGCCATACATGTGAGAAATTCGTGGGACGAGCCATGCATAGTATCGCAGTGGTGCCATTGCGGAGAAGATGTGCTGTATCGTTGCTTAAAAGTACCATACCATATTGTTTCACCAGGAACGTTACGCTCATACTAACCGCTTGTATCACTGATGTCCCTACTCTCCTTGTTCTCCGGAGGAGTAGGGACGTCAGTGATACAAGCTGTCTATCAGCGTACAGGAACGTTGGTGCGAGATAAACTTACCCAAGACCATTCACGAAGAATTTTTCTGTTATATAGTCTCTACAGTTGGAGTTTTCGAAGGCAAGGTAAAACTTATAGTCGTCGTCGAGCATTTTCCAGCAGTCGTCCATTTTCCGGGGGCAGTGGTCGCTACCACAGGCCCCGATGATATCCACATCTATATATTTCCCTAGTTCCTTCGCGTATTCTAATCTGTTGTTGTTGGCAAAGCAGTTTGAGACGAACCAAGCCACTTGTTTGGTTTTTCCCGCTGCATAATTTCTCCCACCTTCAACTGGAGCCTGTTTTGGTGGGGATAAGGTCACCCACTTGGCGTACGGCGTAACAATGGTGGAATGGCGCCTATACGTGGCGGTCCAGTTAAACGCGTTAGTGATGCCCTTGTAAACAGGCAAAGAATAAGGACTCTCCAAAGCATAAAATATCCTGATTTGGGAGAGTTTTGTCCGTGGTCGCATGACGCTGCTGTCAAGAGCCTCTCGAAATATCAGAGCATCTGCTCCTTTAGCAAAACTGTTGTCTACGCTTAGAAAACAATTTTTCACTGGACATTTTTGTCTATGGAATTCCTCTTCGCCAAGATGGGCGCCGAAATCAAAGAATCTTCCGTGAAGATATATGATCTTTTGTCCAGTTTTGTTCAAATGACTTTCTTTCTGATAACTCTTTGGTACGTACTTCATTTGTTCGACGATTCTGTCCCTACCACTTTCGGTATCCCAGACATCAGTTTCTTCAACGGTCGTTTTGGTTCCTCTGGATTTCGAAGCAGCGCCATCTACCGGTACATTTCGACCGGTTGCGATATGCGCCAGTGGAACGAACTGAATTAAAATGAATCCAACCAGAGCTAGAATACAGACAGAGAGTAAAACACGTCTTAAATGAACTCTAACTACATTCATTGTGAATATTCAACATCGGAACACTCTGCCGGTTATTTTAAATGTCACTCAGTTCATGTTACGGCATCACATTGTCCGATTCGTAACCGACGTCCATACACAAAACAAGAGAGATCCACAAAACACCTTCCTTTTTCATGTTAAACAGGCCGTGCAATAGAGTAAAACACAGCTACCTAATTTAGCAATTAAACGAAAAACATAACCGGTGTATAAACACGTAAGTTTCGCTTGAAGGCAAAACTACAATATACCTGTCCTCGGTGTGCAGGTTGATAAATATATATCCTCATCCCTGCCACGCGTGACTGACTACAAAAATGTTCATTTTTCTAAAGTCAAACATATGACGGTGAACTGAATAGAATATAATTTATCATACAAAGATGTCCACCTGAAGCCGAGTACTAAAACCAACAACATAATAATGTAATATAAACAATGAAAGGTGGAGAGACGCATGTGACTCGGGAGATCCCGGTACTTCATTTAACATATGTACAACATAAAAATGATCGATGTTCAACTATCATCCTTGCTAGCCAGTGTATCAACCAATACATTATGATTTAATTTTCTGTGAGGATTTAGGGTTTACCTGGACTTGGGGGGGGGGGGGATTTTTTTTTAAATTCTAGGCTGCATTTCTCACCTTCTGTACGGCAATTTCAAATATATCAGCAGTGTTTTTAAAAAAACAAAACAGTATGTCCTTAAACAGGTCACCCTCTGTTAAGGGGGCTCGGTTGACTGGATATTCAGGCTCACTCCTGAATGTATATGCCTGGGTACAGAAATAGCACAAAAACGACCTCCGGATTATGTTTATTAAATATATACCAAAACGAAGGCCTTTAAACTAACAAGAAACTGTATAGTTCACCCTTGAATCGATGCGTTTATCGCATTAACCCAACGTGTAAGCCTACCTGCGTGTAAAAGCCTTACCCCATTTCTTCTACTTTTTCGAACAGCAATTTTAGACTTAAAAGTCAAAAAAAAAAAAAAAATGTCAGCTGAGGCTTACTATGGGTTGGATATGTTATTCATCCCAGGAACTGAAAAGATAGCTGATGAAATTTGTAAAACATTAGCAGAATTTCTCCTCAGAGGTGCCTCAAGTTTTGCCGTCTGGATAATTAGAAGAAATAGGGTACGTAAATAAATATTATTAAGCTGGACCCATATGCAGGAGGTGTTTTACTGAAAACCCAATTTCAAATTTACGTTGAATACATGTAGTTTTTAAATTTCTATTTTTTTATAATGAATGGCACGCTAAGTATATTGTATAATCACTGGAGCTCGTCATACAAAGACTATATCTACTTTTCTTTCAGCATTTTGTGATGTGTTCCACAATGTCCATACAGTACATAATGAATAACGCCTGCAGAAATCTTTTTTTCGAAAACGAGGCGGAACAAAATCATGGGTATAGGCTTATTATTGCGCTCATTTGATCAGCGGATGGATCTACATGTACTCTGAAGGAAAGTAAGGGACTTGGCCCGTCCGTGGATGAGCGTAGCCTGTTATCATGTCTATTGTTTAACATACCCACTGATATTTGCCTTTCTACTGATCACCTATACATGTTAATTATTCACAATTATGTAAAATAAGGTTGCAATAATGTTGTCCTATGTCCTTATAATATTGTTTGCGGCGATAGAAACCTCTTGTTGATCATCCTCACGAGCCAGTGTATCGATCAGTCAGTTAGGATCGATACACTAGCTTGGTTAGTTCCCCATAGCATTTCTCGATATAAATAGCTTAAGACGTTTTCTTGAACTAGGACCAATCAGTAAGCGCGCTAAACCAGCTCCTTACGCCAATCCGCTGCGAGGTTTGATATGTGACTGGCTCGAATTTCATCGCTGGTGTCAGATGAAATTGACATCAGGAGTCAAATCATAAACCGCTTAGGATACTGACATGCCACTGACATTTGGGATTTACCTGGACTTGTGAAGATGCTCGTTGGTACACTGTCAGAAAATATTTGTGAACACAATCAAAACACTTTATCGTGTGAAGAACTGAACACTTCTGTTCATATGCGAACACTAGAGAACATAAATGAACACACGTGTTCACAAGTGAGCACCATGTTCGAAAACCAATGTTCACAAATGAACACATATTCTGTAACACTTTTGGAATACTATAGTGCAGATTTGGTTTCACCAGAGCAAGGCGTCTTAGGGTTAAAGGCTGAATTGTAAGTATGTCGGTATTTGTCAATAAACTCATCGACAAAAAAAAACTGATTTCATTACCCAAAATGCCTCGATTTCATTATGAAAACCTACGTGGAAGCGATTAATTTCCATCTGGGTTGTCCGTTAATCCAAATATTTATCAGATTCAAGTTATCGATGTTTAACAGATGTCTTGGCAACACTATTAAATCTGTATTGATCATATATCTGACGCGCTGTCTGGATGGGGTGACTTGACAAACAGTTTTTCCAAAATAATGCATAAATTCTCCTATTTACTGTCAAAAATGAAATAGTAATTATCATAAAGCAACGAAGGATTATTTATCCAGGCGTATATTATCGAACTGTCCGGCCTGATCGCAACAGGTGTGTAGGTAAAGATATTTTTTTCTGTAAATAGCTTAGTTACATGATTCCATCCCACATGACTGCAATTATCACTTTAACAGTGAATGTTTTCGCTAATGATTATGCGAAGTCATTCGAACTGGGACTGAAACGATGAGCTAAGATGTTGTGGAGGCTAAGAATGTCCGGTGGCTAAGAATGTCCGGGTCCTATCTCCCAACCGAGCTAGGACACTTTTCTCTGCATTGGGGACAAGTGTCCGTCCTTGGTTGCAATAGAAAAGGATATATGAAAGGGACACTAATCACCAGGACATTCTTATACATCACACCGGCAGTCGCTCATTTGTGTTCCTATTCTATAGTGCTTATAAAATTTAATTCGTCAAAAGATATGGAAATAGCGCAAATTTCAGGTGACACCATACCCACGCTATATTTAATTCAGCCATTATATGCTTTCCAAAATTAGCCGAAAATTATAATTTTAAACTGAACAAGATATGGATCAAAGTTTTAACATAAACAAAAGCAAACGTTACGATCATGAGTTGAACAATAATGACTTAAATGGTAGGGGTCAACCCCTCGAAACCCAGATTGATCGAAAATTGTCACAAATGCTAAACGTATACAGGAGCTAGAGAGAGCAATATTTCAGTGAGTGAGTGAGTTACGGTTTAACGTCGCGTTCAGCGCTATTTCGGCGATATACTCTCTAAAAAACTTGAGTGAACTGTTCCACTCAAGTTTGAGTGAAATGTACCTGTTCACTCAAACTTTAGTTAATTTTCACTCAACTGGAGTTAAAACCACTCAAGTTCACTCAACTTGAGTTAAAACCACTCAAGGCCACTCAACTTGAGTGGGATCAATTTCCACTCTTATACTTGAGTGAATGTCACACAAGTTGAGTGCATTTAACTCAACTTCAGTGAAAAGGGGGGGGGGGAGTGGGGCAACCGTTATATTGTTTTGCTGCAGGCCTATACTAAACACCACTGGCATTACGTAATTCAAGATTTACAAAATATCTAGACCTGCACCTTTTTAGAGCGAATTGAACCATAATTCGTACCGTATGTATTGTAACTTACATATATTTGGGTCTAACAGCGCCATCGACTGTACACTATTAAATGTCCAGATGGCGCTGCTGACCTGTAATATTTAACCACCGTCAGCATTATTATTAAAAAGTGCAGATGGCGGTGCTGACCTGTAATATTTAACCGTCAGCAACGCCATCAGTACATTATATTTGATGTCCCGGAAATAGCTCAGAATGCATCTCCTGCTATGTAGGACCCGGAGCTTCCGGGGCCTAGGCGGCCCGTGGACCATCGCCTAATTGTGCTGTGATCGTTGGTCGGCGCTTTATAAAGACCTAACAGTCTCTCTGCACCATAACAGCATCAGCATCGCAACGATATGGTATCAAATTCTGAAGAACCTTACATTTCATAGACACCCGATAGAAGAGATAGGTCTATTCTTTTTATTCTAGTCTAGTCCGTCATTCAAAATCCAGCCGTCGTTCATTAAAGAATTTCTGTTTCCATGTCAAAGACACGTATATCAAGATATAACAAGCAGCCAGAGGATGCTAGGTCCCCCACCGAAATGGCAGCTAAAGGTTTGAGAGCATTGCTGGTCCCAGGAGATATACATGAGGGAGGCAACTGCTATACTTCATAGGCGTAAGAAGCGGAAAGGTCTTTCCGCCTCCCCAGGTGTTGAGATCGACTGAACGTTGATTGCTGCTGTAATATAGTTTCCACACAGAAAAGCATAACAATTGTGTGAATACTAATAGTATATCACTATTTCAAGCTCCAGCTACAATCTTTATCCTCTTTATTCATCGATAATTTATCTGTCAACAAATGTCTCTCAAGTCATAAGTGGTCCAATGAGTATCTGTGATTTAATTTTTTTTTTAGGTTTGTCGCGTAGTACTATGTTGGTATTTGAGGGCACTCCGCCCCCGGCCCAGGTCAAATCATCTTCCAAAATGCCTGTTTACTTACATGTTAACCCCATAATCACCAACTTTAGATTTTGCCATCAGGAGGCGCCACCTACAGGCTGAAGTGAGCGAGATTCAACCCCAAGCGACATCTCATGGAAAATTATCTGCAAACCAAATTTGACAGGAATTTGAAGGCGTCCTCAGTCTATTGCCCTGAAACAAAATTTAGACATTGCCAGCAGGTGGCGCCACCCGTAGACAGAAGCGGACAAAATACAATCTCAAGGGACATCTCTTGGCATGGTATCTGCATACCAAATTTGAGAAAAATCAGAGGAGGGTCCTCAAGTTAATGCCCGGAAACAAAATTTAGATTTTCACACCAGGTGGTGCCACATGTATGCTCAACTGGGCAAAACACAATCTCAAGTGACATCTTATGTCGTGATTTATTCATACCCAATGTAAGAAGAATCCGATTAGCGGTTCACAAGTTATTATCCAGAACAAATTTCGGATTTTGCCACCAGGTGACGCCATCTGTAAGTGCAAGTGAGCGAAACGCAATCCCAAGCAACATCACCTGGCATGGTACATGCATGCCAAATTTGAGAAGAATCCGATGAGCAGTTCTCAAGTTATTGCCCGGAAACAAATTTCAGATTTTGCCACCAGGTGGCGCCAACTGTAAGTAGATGTTGGTGAAATGCAATCCCAAGCAACATGTCGTAGCATGATACATGCAGATCAACGTTGGGAAGAATCCGATGAGCAGTTCTCGTTATTGCCCGGAAACCAAATTTAAAAGTTACCACCAGGTGGCGCCAAAACTCAAGTGACATCTTATAAGACATGGTATATGCATACCGAATTTGAGAAGAAACCCATGAGTGTTCCTCAAGTCATTACACGGAAAGGTAGGGTATTTCAGAGAGACAAAGGGTTTCAAAGTTAACGCTTGCAGCAGGAATGGAATTGACACCACTTTCAGGCAGATATTGCTGAAACGCAATACCAATCGACGTCTTGTTGCAAGAAATGCATACACCAAATTTCGGAGGAATCCGACGAAGCGTTTGGAAGTTATCGCTTGCAAAGAGTTTGAATGGCAACCCACGGACATGCAAAGAAGATTAGAACAAGACACAGTGGCGCCACCTTCAGGCGGATCTTGATGAAACGCAATACCAACAGACGTCTTGCCGCAAGGAATGCAAATGCCAAAATTTCGGAGGAATCCGACGAAGCGTTTGGAAGTTATCGCTTGCAAAGAATTTGAATAAACATCAAGGGACATCCCCAGAATATTGGAACAAAACCCAGTGGCGCCACCTTGAAGCAGATTTTGCTGAAACGCAATACCAACCGACGTCTTGTCGCAAGGAATGCATATGCAAAATTTCGGAGGAATCTGAATGAACATTCACGAACACAAAGAAGCGAGATCCGCGTTGCGGCGGGGGACAAAAAGCAAAGATTCCTGTGAAACACACCGTACCAAAGATCTTTTACAGCAAAGATGTTATATCGTCAAATAATTTGAAATAGCAGCCGAACCATTCGTTTAAAGGATGTGTGATGGTTACGCATGAATAACCCCCTCGGACACTCGCGTGTGTATGTCTACTGTTCTGACCAAGACAACTGCCCTATATGACGTCAAATGCAGCCGACTTTGTGCTATTTTGGTACGTTCTATTTTCAAACGAACAGGTTTCCTCGACAGTACCATTTTGTAGGCCAGTCAAACAGAATTATTCGTTTCGGGCCAAATTCCATTCTTCCTCAATGTATCTTACATTAATTCGCAATCCTATTTTAGATAAATAATGCTCGAATATGTGAAATCATACAGAATAGCATGATATTCCTGTTTCAAAAGTAACTTTTTAACGAGATACGCATGTGCAATGTAGCAAATCGATGTTGACGTAGAATATCTGTCCCTAAAGCTACGTACACATGTATACGATTATCCCATAACGACAATGCGGCAACGACAACACGGTCACGGCAACGACAACGGTAATGCGTTTTTGGTGTACACATGACTACGGCTATAAGTATAAAAGCGGATGCGACATGAGAACATTTCTTACCGCAATGGACGACGACGACTGAAAAGCGCGTGTGTTGCTGCTGTGACGTCATAAAACCGCACGACTTATGTCCGACAACGGCAAAAAAATCGCTCCAGAACCGATTCCAATAATAGACCGATAATCGTATCGCATTGGCGGATAGTCTTATCGCACTGTCGTAATCGTTACGCATTCATGTGTACGGACCAATTCATTTTCCTACGATCGATTTTTTTGCCGTTGCCGTATTGTCGTTGCCGCATTGTCGCTATCGGATAATCGTATACATGTGTACGTAGCTTTATACGTATCCTTTTCACACCTGGCTGCTATAAGTTTGACATTGACGCAGACACTAAAATAGAGACCGAGAACACATCAATACATCTACCGGTTTCCTCGGCACTCACGACTGCCCATCTGAGTTTATATGGCAAACCGTTTTGGTATTTATTCATTTATTTTTGATATCAAAAATACTATTTTGGATATCAAAAATTCTTTTTTTGATATCAAAAATAAAAGTTTATTTTTGATATCAAAAATACTATTTTTGATATCAAAAATTCTTTTTTTGATATCAAAAATACTATTTTTGATATCAAAAATATTATTTTTGATATCAAAAAAATAATTTTTGATATCAAATATAAACCGTTTATTTTTGATATCAAAAAAAGAATTTTTGATATCCAAAATAGTATTTTTGATATCAAAAATAAGCCGTTTATTTTTGATATCAAAAATAGAGGACCACTTACACCAAACAGGGCCGTAGCCAGGATTTACTGAGGGGTGGTTCGCCTTCACTCCAAAAGGGCACATCATGGGGTTCGCTGTATGGGAAAAGGGGTAAATAGGGGGTTCGCTTCAGTGTTTGAAAAGGGCATTTATATGAGAAAAGTATATAATATTTCCAAAGGGGGGGGGTTCGCCCGAACCCAGAAACCCCCCCTTGGCTACGGGCCTGCCAAAATGGAAATAATGCGCTCTCCCTTACCAAGATTTATCTCCCATCTTTGGCTTCATCTCAAAAAGTGCTACCATACAAAATAACTCATAAAAATCATGATGCAAATTACACAAATTCTGTCGTTGGTTGTTCATATATTCAAGAGCTATCATTCAATCGAAATTTTCCCCTTGTTTATTGATTGATACAATTTCACTCCTCAGTACCGACACCCGTCGTTTGGCGCAAAAAAAAAATGGAGAATGGCTGATTCGGGTAACCCAACTCAGGCTAACGCTGTTGTTAGAAATGTTGTACAAAATGCATTGTCAGCTGTACAGGAGGCGAGAGAATTTTATCCGATTAAATACCAAAACGGCGCACATTTATTTTTGATATCAAAAATTCTTTTTTTGATATCAAGAATAGAGGAATAAATACCAAAACGGCTTGCCATATGGCAAGCCGTTTTGGTATTTATTCATTTATTTTTGATATCAAAAAAAGAATTTTTGATATCAAAAATAAACGGTTTATTTTTGATATCAAAAATTCTTTTTTTGATATCAAAAATACTATTTTTGATATCAACAATTCTATTTTTGATATCAAAAAAAGAATTTTTGATATCAAAAATAGAATTGTTGATATCAAAAATAGTATTTTTGATATCAACAATTATCCGATTAAATACCAAAACGGCGCACATTTATTTTTGATATCAAAAAAAGAATTTTTGATATCAAAAATAAAGGAATAAATACCAAAACGGCTTGCCATAAGTTTAGTAACCAATCTGGCTGCATTTGCTTCCTCTGTCGGCCAGGAACGCAGGAGAATCTGTCTGAAAGCCACAGTCTCATAAGAAAGCCTACCACGAGCATAATACTCCCCTCATTATGTCTCCCCCAACTATGTTGGGGGGAGACATCTAGTGTTTGTGCTGTCTGTCTGTCTGGATGTCTGTCTGGATGTCTGTCTGTCTGGATGTCTGTCTGTCTGTCCGTCCCCTTGCCTTGTCTGCAAAATATCTTGAGAACTACTGGATGGAATTTCACCAAACTTGTATGGAAGCTTCATTGGGATAGCCCCCTCATTTGATTAGGTTTTGGTGTGTGTGCGTGCATTCATCCGTGTCCCATGTCCGTCCGTTAGTCCATCTACTTGTACATGTATATATACAGGCCTTGTCCGCAGGATAGCTTGCGAACTACTGGACGGAATTTCACCAAACTTGGATGGAAGCTTCAGTGGGATAGCCCCCTCATTTGATTAGAGTTTGGTGTGTGTGCATGCATTCATCCGTGTCCGTTGTCCGTCCGTTCATCCATCTACTTGTACATGTATATACAGGCCTCGTCTCCAAGATATCTTGAGAACTACTGGACGGAATTTCACCAAACTTGGATGGAAGCTTCATTGGGATAGCCCCCTCACTTGATTAGGCTTTGGTGTGTGTGCATGCGTTCATCCGTGTCCGGTGTCCGTCCGTCTGTCCATGTACTTGTACATGTATATGTATATACAGGCCCTTTCTGCAAGATATCTGAAGAACTACTGGACAGAATTCCACCAAACTTGGATGGAAGGTTCATTGGAATAGCCCCCTCATTTGATTAGGTTTGGGTGTGTGTGTGCATTTATCCATGTCCATCGTCCGTCCGTCCATCTAATTGTTCATGTATATACAGATCTTGTCTGCAAGATATCTGGAGAACTATTCGACGGAATTTCACCAAACTTGGATGGAAGCTTCATTGGGATAGCCCCTCATCTGATTAGGTTTTGGTGTGTGTGTGCGAGTGTTCGTTCGTATACATCCGTCCGTCCATCTACTTGTACATGTATATACAAGCCTTGTCTGCAAGATATCTGGAGAACTACCCCACGGAATTTCGCCAAACTTGGGTGGAAGCTTCATTGCAATGGGCTCATCCGATTAGGTTTCGGTATGCATGCATGCGTTCGTCTGGGTATGTTGTCTGTCTGCCTGTCCATCTACTTATACATGTATAGACAGGCCTTGTCTGTAAGATATCTGGAGAACTGCTGGACGGAATTCCCCGAACTTGGATGGAAGCTTCATCGTGATGGTCTCTGGTGAACTTCACCAGACTTGGATGGAATCTTTATTGGAATGGCCTCCGCATCTTATTATGTTTTGGTGTGCGCGCGTGTTTGGTGTTCATCCGTCTGTCTACTTGTACATGTATAGACAAGCCTTGTCTGTAAAATATCTGAAGAACTACTGGATGGAATTTCCCCGAACTTGGATAGCAGCTTTATCGTGATGGCCTCCTCATCTGATTAGGTTTTGGTTTGTTTGCGTGCATCCATCTGTTTCTGATGTCCAGCTTTGTTACATGTATGTACAGGACTACTCTTGTCTACAAGATATGTGGAGAACTACTGGATGAAATTTCACCAAACTTGAATGGAAGCTTCAATGAAATGGCCTTATGATCTAATTAGGTTTTGGTGTGAGCTAGTGCTTGCGTGGATCCATGCAAAATGTGCTTATCTGTCTGTCCAATTTTTGTTCACTCCATATCTTGGAAACTACTGAAGGCAGATGCATGAAACTTCTATACGGTACAGCATGTATACTATAGGTGTGGCTCTTGTATGTTTTGCATCTTTCCTATAATGTGATCAATTTCGAAATAGTTGATGCTTCACAATTACATGTATTTCACATTGGTTGGACGCTGTAGATGTCGGCAATCCACTCATTGCTATATAAATCCCGACTCCTCACTGGGTTACTGCAACAATGAAAATCGCCTCTTTGTAGTTAATATTTTTACATGCGCAGCTTTGTTTAGGATACTTATTGCTACATTCGTTTTATAGCACTTTCCCTCAAATTATGTGCCCACTCAAGGCAAGGTGGGAGGTTGGGGAAGACGTATGTTTTTGCTTAAAAAAAACAACCAGCATAGGCTTCATGCCGGAGCGGCAACTCAAGGGTCAAAGCGGAACCTCTAGTTGTTGACTTCCAATTCACTCCTTCGTTTACCACTGTAGCCGTGAACCAGATAGTTTTCTGATCTGGCCTGATCACGTATTCTTGTGACAACACTCCAACTTCGACTTGTTAAATGGTACACTACTTTCCATAGCGAGAATTATATATTCATATATATATGTAACGAGAACAGTTCAGAAAAATACACTTTTCCTCGTTATTCTACTTGGAAGTATTGCCGATCCATGAAAATAACGTCACGAGTGTGCCACAATAAGGGTCGAGTTATAGCAGAAAATGCAGTAATGTTATAGTAATATACCTATATTTTATTAACTGAATATCACTGAAGATTGTTTCACGTAACATAAATAAATCCAAATCTGATAAATTAGGCAAATCAATAAAAAAAAAATAAGAAGACAAAAGTTTTGACCCAAAATGTGACTCGAACTCATAGCTCAACAAATTGGTCACCACACCGCTTTCGAAAGCGAGCAACAACTGGACCACGACGACGTCTGCCTCAAATTACGCATTTCTGCTTGCCCATATAACGTTACTGGTAGGATAAACGCGGAGCATTTGCACAATTTTTAATTTTGATGAAATATGACACCTCAAACCAGAATGATACTTCAACCGATTGTAACACTAAGCATTGTGATAATAAATACACACATATTGTTTTTGTTTGAGGTGTCATATTTTATACATAAAGGGGAATCCCCAAAGAAAATGTATCTAAAATGTCGAAAGTGTACATCCGACCGTTTTCAAACTTGAAAACCAGTTTAGAGCAACTGACCATCACCATTTCGCATGATATGAAACTTCGGCATTTTAACAGTACTGGTACATAACGATCACTTTCAGTCGTTTCACTTTCAAATGAAAATCATGTTCACTACCGTCACACCCGAAGAAGTTATTCTCGGGTAACTATCACACATCCTTTTCCTACGAAGTAGGCTACAGATCGCAAATTGTCCGGTAATGAGTGAGTGAGTCAGTCAGTCCATCCGAATCCTTTCGTCGGCCAAATAAGGAGAACCGTTGACATTAGAACCTTGCTTTTTGGCATGAACGTGCATTAGGGCATTGTTACCAGCAAGTTCTGAGCTGGCCGAATTCTGATGAAAATTTGATTTATAGTTATTTTTTTTATATTATTTATTGATGGCTCAGCGAGTGCACTGTCATGCCCATCGGGAACCCTTGGCTGTATGTTTCACTGTATATATAACACAGTACAAAACCTGGTGGGATATGCCATCCGTAATTGTTTTGAGAGCTAGAGGTCACAGCAGTGTAGCTGGGTCACCCCAATAGGCCTATAAACAGATCAGAACTAACAGTCTGATAGGCTTGGGATTCGAGAATGCAGTTAATACTGCCATGGTGTAATAATTAAATTGTTCTTAGAGGTCAGAGCAGGGGAGACAAAAATAAACAGATCTGTCTGGGAGTTAAAAAAATATCACAACAGATGGTACCGGTATTACATTAAACCATCAGCAGTGCAGATTCTATGAGTTCATATGTTGACGTCTTTATTAATTTATTACCGTTCCAGGGGACATTTGAACGGCTGCC
>JAVTVY010036252.1:0-16591 GCA_036873755.1 Hanleya hanleyi | reverse complement strand
TATAAGTTATCCAGCACCTTCTCCCAGCGCTTCATGGTGACAAAATGATGATGCACCCTGGCTCTATCGTTTATTTATAACGGGTATATCTTGGGCCGGAGTTTCTTTCTGATTTTCTTCATTGGCTTTCACAGTGTCCATGGCAAATGACCAGTCCAACTCGTCTCATGACCGCTTGATAAGCACTTCATCCACATCTACCACGGCATCTTCCAATGCAGACCATAGATCAGGGTGAAGGGTAAAATGCACTGTACCCCCCATCTAGCCGAGCCAATTGAGCAAAGAAAGGGCCGCGTCGGATGTACACATCGTGACACAAGTGGATGAGGTCGCCGTCCAGTTCACCAGACAACACCCGTTTGAATTTGGTCCAGCCCTCTCGGGACAGGCGAATGTGAGCCGGGCACGGTTGTGTAGGGTCCGTGTCTCCCACCTCCTCCATGATATCGACCTTATGCGCATACACGTGCAGGAAAACCTCGGGGGTCAAGCGGAGATACGCCAGTATCATATGCTCCGCCATGGTCAGTACGTGAATGGTACCAGAGTTGACTGTTTCTCGTATTTATAGGGACAACCCCGTGAGATCAAAAGGACCAGGTGGTCATATCACTGGGCTGGCTGAGTGTAGCCGGGTAATCAATGGCATCGTCGTCGGGTTCATGTAGTTGTTCATTGGGTTCTGCCGCCGATTCTCTCAGGGCACGAGCCCACTCCAACTCGTCTGATGACCGCTCGTCCGGTGTAAACAGCTGGTCCACGATAGACACCACTTTCTCGATGGCTGTCCACAGATCGGGGTCTAGGGTGAAGCTTCGCGTAGCATCTTGTTAGCGGCCCAGACGTGGGAAGAAAGGTCCACGGTATACGTAGATGGCATTGTCTATGTGGATGACGTGTCCATCGAGCTCGCCGCTCAACACCCGTTTAAATTTGGTCCAGCCGTCACGGTGTAGCGTCACCGTATTCGATACGGTCTCAGCGGGCGACCAGCAAACTCCACGGTCTTCCACCAGGGTGACTTTATCTTCATAGACGTGTAACCCCACCCGGGGTGTAAGGGGCAGGATGGCTCGTAGGACGGGTGACATGCTTGGTCCAATGTCGAACGGTGAATGACACACACTCTGTCTGACCCTCGTATTTATAGTCCCCACTGTCAATACCACAGCGCCAGGGTCAATAGGGCACAGACTAGTGTGAGGCCAACCAGCCGGCGCTGGTTCCGGCGTGAGCGCTCCTGGTCCATAGCGCGAGCATCAAGGATGGCTGTCATAGTCCAGTAGTGGTGAGTGATGGCACGCCTCTCCATCGAGTGCACTCTGTGGAGGACCGCTTCTGTGAACTCGTTCAGGATCTGGCGTCGTCCCTCGTTGTCGTCGCCATCTGCAAACATGGACCGGACCACTGCTCGGTAACCCGTGAATGAATTCACCGCGGTGGCATGCTGTAAAATGCGAGTCGCACAGGGCTGGATCTCCGTCATGGCTCTGCAACCGTAGAAATGAAGGTGTGTGATCCCGAGAGACGTGTTTTATAGACCATGTCACACATGCGCGCCTAGCTCTACGGGTGTAGTCCGTGATACGTACTATTCTGATGGGTTAGTCCAAAATAGAGAGCAACAACAACAACACAGATTACAGATCAATCCTTTTATTATGCGTGAACATCATAGGAATGCATGTACTGACCTGTCTGTGGGGGTTTCCCACAATGGCGTTCACCTTCGTGTCTTTTCGTGTACGTCCGTGTCTTTTCGGGTACGTCCGTGTCTTTTCGGTAAAGTCCGTGTCTTTTCGGTAAAGTCCGTGTCTTTTCGGATCGGTGACGTCCGTGTCTATCATCCGGGCACTTCGCGTCTGCGCCTGCATTGGGTATGTATAAGGGTCTTCATGCGTGCGCGCGCGCAATGCGGCTCAGTCGTACACCAGTACACCAGTCTCGATCCTCGACTTGGGGTAGAGTGTGCTAAAAATAGATTACCAGCTAGCGTGCTATAAAGGGAAGCGGCCTTGCCATTTCATCAGACACTCTATCAACCACCAAGATGTTCACTTGCACAACTTGCCAGAAGCAGTTTACTCGTCTAGATAATTTACGACGCCACGAGGCCTCCAACCACAACGATGGACTGTATACTTGTATAACCTGCGCACGGTCATTTAATCGGGAAGATGCTTTACTGCGCCACGAACGTTCAATTCATGGGCCACCCAAGCGTCCATGCGAGGATTGTGATCAACTCTTCAAACGACGCAGTCAGTTGCTGCGACACCAACGGTTGATTCATGGTCCGTCTCTACGGTTTGAGCGACAACTTCCTACTGAAGAGGAGCCACGGAAGGTGAGATCCAGTGAAGATAAGCCCGGGGAGACGAACGCCACTGGTGATGCGATGAAGGAGAGCCCGCCTATACCCACAGTTCAGAAGAGCCTGAATATCCAGCCGGACCCCAGCGTTACGGTTTCGAGTCCTGACAACATCGAACATTTTCTGGTGGAGCCCATAAATGTTCCTAGCGATCTCTTACAGGACAACCATCCAATCAGTGACATCGATCGGCGCCATTGGTCCATGACACGGTACTGTTTCCACCCTCAAGATATCTACAATTTCCCACTGACCAACCGCACCTGTCTACGCAGCTACGTGGAAGCCATCTTCAACGATCAAACTACGGCCTTTACATTGAATGTCGCTTTCGGGTACATACGTCACAAAAAGACGGACCAGTTACAGTATTATTATCCCAGTGCCAACAACCATGTGTTTGACCAGTCGGTCACCATCATTAACCGGGGGTCACTAGAGACGATGCTGGAGATACTGGACACCGTGGAACCCTTGAGATGGGCGCATCGTCAACGCCCCAACATTCAATGGGTGGTAGAGAGGGTAACCAATGTCACGTTTTTCCTGACCAAGCTGACCGATCACCCCCATCGGTTGAATGTGTCACCCGTGCACTGATGAATATCATGCCGTACACACACTCTATGTCTACATGCTGCTCGCTGACTTGAGCTCAGTAAACCCTTGTACCTAATGTGACAATGTGTTAAATAATAAAACATGGTGCTTGATATTTCAATTTGTTTTGCTGTGAACATACTAAACATACCCAGGGCGGCTCCCCCAGCCTGGGTATGATGTAACATTGGGGTAATAAACTATATAAACATTGCTGAACTTGTTGTTATTCACAACCGCTATCCGATTGTATAATACTCCGCGCGCGTCACACACTTGCGCAGACCCACCAAACCACGTCCGAAGGTGAACGCCATTGTGGGGGAAAACCCCCCCAGTACATCAACACACACAAACAAGTCTAGACATGTACCCAAGGTCACGCCCCATTCACCCCAACCGGAAGTGACGTGACAACCCCCACGTGACCTGCGCAGCAGAATGGATACGACACCCTAGTGTAACCCCCTCACCTAGGCTTCACATGGATACCTCATGCGACTCCATTGGCCCATTCGTGGCTCCCCTAGCTCCAACACGTCTAGCGGGACCCATACAGGGTCCAGTTTTCGACACTAGGTGACCACATCCCGACAGAAATGGCCAGTTTTCGACACCGGATGTGCCGCCATCTTGAACATACGTGCCGCCATCTTGGATATGTCCCATACTGCACCGGGTCAAAATACTCGCTTCTGATTGGACGAGAGCTCCGTGGCGGATTTGAAATACTCGCTTCTGATTGGACGAGAGCTCCGCATTGCATCTGCGCATGCGCAGAATGATATTCCTACCGCACACCCAACCCATCACATGCCCCTTCACCTAGGCTTCACTTTGATACCTCACTCGACCCCATTGGATCATTAGGGACTCCCCTACATCCCAAAACGTCTATGCGCATGCGCAGAATGGTGACAACGCCCGAGCCGCTAGTCCAGTCAGATGCCCCTTCACGAATGCTTCACATGGATACCTCACTCGACCCCATTGGACCATGAGTAGCTCCCCTAGCTCCCAACACGGCTATGTTCATACCCTTCGGCCACCGCGCATGCGCAGAATAGTGACAACGCCCGAGCCGCTAGTCCAGTCAGATGCCCCTTCACCTAAGCTTCACTTGGATACCTCACTCGACCCCATTGGACCATGAGTAACTCCCCTAGCTCCAAAACGTCTATTTCCATACCCTTGGGCCACCGCGCATGCGCAGAATGCCGATAGTTCAACCCCACTAGTCCAGTCAGATGGCCCTTCACATAAGCTTCACCTTGATACCTCACTCGACCCCATTGGACCATTAGGGACTCCCCTAGCTCCAAAACGTCTATTTTCATACCCTTGGGCCACCGCGCATGCGCAGAAGGCCGATATGTCAACCCCACACCCAGCCCATTAGATGCCCCCTCACCTAGGCTTCACATTGATACATCACTCGACCCCACTGGACCAGTAGTAACTCCCCTAGCTCCAAAACGGCTATTTCCATACCCTTGGGCCGCACGAGTTGTCTCCCTTGCGTCAGTGTGTGCAGATGGCGCTATGATCGACGCCGTGATGTGGAAAGGGCGTCCCCACACCATCCTGGAGCCGCCATTTTGTTTGTTGATTTTCTGCGGAGATACACGGGACAATAAACGCTCGACCCTAGGGTGGTACAGATGCTAGACTGATCCTATTAACATGGTACAAGACCTATAGATTATGTTTATTATTATTATATGGCTTAGAGGTTTTTTTAGGGTAATGTGAGGGTTTTTTCTCCCCGTGACCTCCCCACCGCCTCGTTTGCTCCCTTGCGCCGCCATTTTGACCACCCCACACGCCGCCATTTTGACCACCCCACACGCCGCCATTTTGACCACCCCACACCCAGCTCATTAGATGCCCCTTCACATAAGCTTCACTTTGATACCTCACTCGACCCCATCGGACCATTTTATCTAGGGACTACTTTTTCTCCGCGGAAGCAGACCGAATCACCGCCAGACATGACCGCATCACTGCGGAGGAATACATCTTTGACCTGGGTCACGTGATATGCAAATTTGGAACTCTCCTGTGCTGGAGGTAGCTTTTTGGTCAGAGGTCAAAATACTCGCTTCTCATTGGCTGTGTGACCTCCACGTGACCTCCACAAAATATGCAAATTTCTGAGGTCAACGGACATCAATTTGCTCCTTACCTACTACTATCGTCGACACATCGAGAGACAAGTAATGACTGCCGGTGTGATGGTTAAGAATGTCCTGGTGATTAGTGTCCCTTTTCATATCCTTTTCTACTGGAACCGAGGACGGACACTGGTCCCCAATGTGGAGAATAGTGTCCTAGCTTGGTTAGAAGATGGGAGTCGGACACTCTTAGCCACCGGATATTCTTAGCCTCCACATCGGTTTCTCTGATTGGACGGAAATTTTGAAGGTCATTTCTAATTACAAAATATATAATAATCTGTATATTTGTTACTTGACTGCTTGGTGCTCTTGACGTCTTCAAAGCAGTACGGGTCAAATTGAATACATTATGGATGGCTGGCGCTCAGAGCCGAGGGGTTTTCAGATGCGAAGCTTCGTATTTTTTATTATACCTATTATTGCCATGTACCGTACGGTATATAACCGTCAAAGGAAGTGACAAGTTTCATGTAAATCGTGCAGACTCGAGATATGATAAACAAATACACAGGTAATTGATTTTTTTTCTAATTGAGACAACCGGATTTTTTTTTTCTTCAGAAATCTTCACACCGGTGTTCAGGTTGTCTATCAGATAGGTTCAATAAAGGATCAACAATGTTGTGTTTTGTTCGCTCAAAAGAACGTGAAATAAAAGAACTGAACATTCGGATGTTGAGAGTAGTTGATGCTATTATGATTCGAGCTATATATAGATATGAGACTAGAGGAAATAAAAGTTATTAAATATTTAAGCTAACAAATCAATGGTCGCGAAGCTTCAATGGACATGCCTGTGCGTCACAGGGAATACAAATAGAAGGAACACAAAGGCGCAATCAATGATTCGTCCTCAGTGCAACTCATCCTCCGGCGCCCAGTTCAGGTGCCCGACACGTAAATGGATAATCTCTTACACAGACCTACATCCAGTTTGACCCATTTTTTTGTTTCTTTGCTGGACATTTTTGCAATCCCTGAGCAGGGATTTTGTTCCCTGTACTTCGAGATCAAATATATTTCAATGTTTAATTCTGGCACACCCATTTTAATTTTCAGTTTCTGAAGAGATGTGACTATGAAATTTCGATTGACGAGCTTTATTTTTTATCCGTCGTTCTGATTGGCTGATGCTCGGTACTGGTGACACATATCTGGCGAAATGTAACCACACCCGTGTGGATGCCGCGTGACAAGGGTACAACGATACAGCTGAGGGAAGTTTAGCTATACTGAAGATATTTTAACTCTCGTTATGTAATGGATTGATGAAAAAGTATATATCCAACTTAAATCGTTTACGCTATTTTTATGCCCCCCCCTAATTAGAGGGGGGGGGGCATATAGCGATCGCTTTGTCTGTCCGTCCGTCCGTCCGTCCGTCTGTCCGTCCGTCCGTCTGTCCGTCCGAGTTTCTTGTCCGCGCAATATCTCGGTTAATATTTGATGGACAGGATTGAAACTTGCATGGAATGTGGCCAGTACCTCGTAGTTGTGCAGTTCCGATATAATTTTCAAGAGTTATTGCCCTTTTTCTGAAATCTCTGTGAATGGGACTTGGTTAATATTGTATGGACAAGTATGAAATTTGCATGATATGTGGTCAGTGCCGAACAGTTGTGCAGCGTAAAGTTTCTCCCCGTTTCGCTTATATTTTCAAGAGTTATGGCCCTTTGTTCCTGAAATCTCCGTGAATTGGGACTTGTCCGGGCTGGATCTCGGTTAATATTGTATGGACAATTAAGAAATTTGCAAGATATGTGGTCAGTGCCCTGTAGTTGTGCAGCGTGAAGTTTCTCCGCGTTTCGCTTATATTTTCAAGAGTTATGGCCCTGTTTTCTTGAAATCTTTGTGAATTGGGACTTGTCCAGGCTGGACCTCAGTCCATGGCAACAGATTTGGACCGGGAAAATGGCTATATATATGTCATTCTACATTCCAGTAAAGCAGATCACATAGGTCCTGGAAGAAATTGCCCCAAAAGAGTTAATTGGGTGCAAAATTCAAAGTTTACTGATCGCTTCATACTCACCACAATATACTCCCAAGGAATGTAGGTCTCATTTTCGAATTTGACGAGGGAAGCCCTAGCGACCATCTTGCATCAAAACATTGTATTAGCACTTGCTGGTCGATACTTTGAATATGTATTATGCGAGGCATGGCAAAAAAATTGACTGAAATAGGATTTTCATAGTCATGAAGGCCTCCACCGACCAATACAGAACAGAAATGTTCAATGGCGGGGCAGTGTCGGATTAAAGCGGAAGCGAGGGGGGGGGGGGGCATACAATTGGGCAATCTCTGATTGCTTCCTTCCTGTGTTTTTTTTAACTTTTCACAATTTCATCTGAACTTGTCACATGGTATATAATGTGCTATTTTTTTACAGCCCGAACCCCGGACCCGTATGTTAATTAATCATCGACAAGACCGGCAATATGGCGGCTTATTCGCTAGCGAAATTGGATACAAGATGTCAAAACGGTTACTACATCTCAAATTTTGTATTTGGGAGGACATTTTTTGAAGGGGTAAGTGAGCATGAACAACTTTCTGGTCATGGACAGTACTTTATTCAGACAATTATTATAAGAATTTTCTTGGAACGGCTGAGACACGGACCGGTGGCTGAGACACGGACCGGTGGCTGAGACACGGACCGGTGGCTGGGTCGACTCCAGTTTACGAGCTAGATTTACCACTGTGCTCGCTCAGGACACTTGCACCAACATCGGATCAGCCAGGCATGTAATGGTGGACTAGCAAGATGCCAACTATCCAATCAAATTCTGTGACTGCCGCTCTTCTGTATGTTGATTTTCACTCAGTTAATCAAACAACTGACAGAATCAACTCTTCTGGTTTATCATCTGGTCTACCTGCCTTCCACCGATCACTGTCTGTTGAGATACCCATGTACATAGCTCATATACGGCATACTGGTGACCTCAAAACCGCATCTGTCATGCTATGTCGGTTTCAATTTCGTCACAGCTAACAATCTCGCATCGGATCTCGCGGGAGCCCAAGATCTTCATCGCGATTTCACTGTAACCTCTGATGTCAAAATGGTGGAAATGACGTCATTTCCACCAAACGTCATCCGGCATTAAATGCTCAGTTGTTTTATTATTGGATAATATCTTAGCTAACTTTTATTGTGTTCCGCTTACTTAGTAAGTTTCGATTTATTCCTGAAAAATGTCTGACAGTCGCAACCCACTACGTTTCAACAGAACAGCATTAATGGAAACCACTTATTTAAATCGAAATCATTTCTCTAGAAAATTTCTCTGTTTATTTTTTACTATTTTTTTACTATTCCACATTTACATTATCATATACAGTATCCTTCCATAAATGCATCGTAATATGTACATATTCTTGTATGTGTATTTGTTGTGGGAGACACACTAACGAGCTCTGGCTCATTGTGCTCCGACTGATTCAATACATTCTGTTTAAACCAAGAGTGCTAGTCTCAGAACACAGTTTGCGTTCTCAAAAATCGATTGGATTGCAGTGTGGTTTGGTATATTTCACGTGAAGTGGGACGAGTAGTAATCAACAACATCAGTATGTAGTTCCAGGCTAATATATAGAGAAAATCAGTTTTCCAGGGGCGAACTGAAACTGTTTAACCTGGGGCGTAATGGGTAATCAATAGTGTATTTCAACCTTGACACAAGAGGCCACAAAACCCCATTGAATTTTCTGGGTGTAAGATTATTATCAGGACTTTACTTCTGGCGAACATTGGTTGGCCAGTATACCTGACTGGACCATGGTCTGTGGCATATTTTAAAATGTTTCTATACTATTTTGCTCTATATTAAAACCACCTTTTCAAATTTTAATCCGAAATAAATCTTGGCCAGTTTGATTGGCCACCTTCAAATTTGCCGTAATGATGTCGGGCGGGATGACCCTATTTCTGGCGGTTTTATCTCTAAAAATAAATAAATTGTATGCTGACATTTTTATATGTTTGAGCCGAAAGGCCAGGCTACCTAGTATGTTGGGTCATTTGTGGCACCGAATGTTAAGAAAAATAATATTCTCAAGATGTGCTCAGCCAATTTACTACATATTAAGTAAGGCGATGTTTTAGTGGTTACTAACCTAGAGTTTTATTTCCAGTATCTGAAATTCTTAGAATACTTAGAGATTATCTGAGAACTCCGTTAGTAGTATAGAAAGAGTCTTTGAAGTTTATTTTGCTTCTCTGCGCATGCGCAGAATTTATATTTGGGATGGAATTGTGTGTATGCGCATGCGTGAGTTGATGCAAATGAGTTTATGCAAATGAGTTGATTATGTTTTCAAGATGGCGGCATGTTTTTGTAGGTTAGGGGTGGTTGGTTTCAAGATGGCGGCTTGTTTTTGTATGTTAGGGGTGGTCGGTTTCAAGATGGCGGCATGTTTTTGTATGTGAGGGGTGGTCGGTTTCAAAATGGTGGACAATTGCACTTGTTTCACCCCTCATTTGCATATTTTCAAGATGGCGGCATGTTTTTGTAGGTTAGGGGTGGTCGGTTTCAAGATGGTGGCTTGTTTTTGTATGTGAGGGGTGGTCGGTTTCAAAATGGTGGACAATTGCACTTGTTTCACCCCTCATTTGCATATTTTCAAAATGGTGGCTTGTTTTTGTAGGTTAGGGGTGGTCGGTTTCAAGATGGCGGCCTGTTGTATCCCCTGAAAATATGCAAATGAGATCATTGGGTTTTTCCCCAAAGGGTGTGTTTCAAAATGGCGGCTTGTTTTTGTATGTTAGGGGTGGTCGGTTTCAAAATGGCGGCCTTGTTGTCCCTGAAAATATGCAAATGAGGTCTTTGGGTCGTTTTCAAAATGGTGGCTTGTTTGTGTGTGTTAGGGGTGGTCGTTTTCAAAATGGTGGCTTGTTTGTGTGTGTTAGGGGTGGTGTGTATCAAAATGGTGGCCTGTGGTTGTCCACCATTTTTGAAAATATGCAAATGAGGTTCAATTGGCTATAAAAGGAGTCCATTTTTAGGGAAAGGTCAGTATTTAATGCATTACTCTGCGTACCACTGGGACTTACTTGACTTGACCAGCCTGCCTGTCTCTCTGTCAGCCTGCCTGCTTGCTTCACCTCTAGCCAGCCAGCCAGCCAGCCATCCAGCCAGCCATCCAGCCAGTTTGCCTACTTGTATCAGCTGTAGACACCCATTTACTTTTTTCGATTTTACCAGTGCCAATTCACTAGACTATTACTCCGTAATAGTTTTTCACCAGCCTGCATAGTCATGACGTCATCATCATTATTTTTAGCGAGGCTTGACAAGTACCGTCTTCGTATCATTGATGAGATGAAGCATGTGGATGAATTATGTGATTTCCTTATGGCGGAGGAAAACATACTCCTGGAACAGAGTGTCGAAGAAATCATGGCGGAGAAAACCCCTTCAGCCCAAAACACAGCCCTCATCCATGAGGTACGGCAATTTACCTACTATGGATTTCTAGCCTTCGTGGAGGCGTTGAATATCACGGGAAATGCCGAACTAGCACATCTACTTGAAGCCGACGACGACGTTATACAAGATGAAGATATCTTAGTGATGGACACTACCTCAGAGCGTACAGCCAGCAAACGTACGCACACTACCCCAGAGAGTACTACATCTGCTAAACGTGTTGGACGCCCCAAACGTCCCCGTCTAACACCGTTAGTAATACCAGTGATTAAGGCGCCAGTAGTAGTACCCCAGCAAGTGCCTTTGAAACAAGAACTTCCTCTGTCTGTTCAGGAGATCAACAATCTGATCGAAGCGGCTCACCAGACAGCCCACAAGGACATTTGGGAGCTTTCACCTTATTTGACGGTGAGTGTCAAAGACGAAGAAGTGCATTTTAATTCAGCGGGCTTTAACGACAGACCTGGTAAGCATATTGCCCTGAACTTGGACACCTGGCAAAAACTGGAGGCCCTTGATTACGCCATCGATGCGGTTATTCGTGACCAGGGAAATGACGAAGCGAAATTTCATGTGGGTGACGACATCTATGTGAGTTGTGCTTATTTCAATGACCAGCTCCTCGTGCATATTCGAAAATGGCGAAAACGCTTAGATACGCAAGAGCTGGTGGCTTGTCCTCAAGGTGTCACATTGAAATTAACGGCGTGGCGGGAGTTGCAGAGTCTTGCCAGTACAATTAGGCAAACTCTGGCCTACCAGGTGTCGACCTATATAGCTGAGAAGTACATTGACACAGTCCTGCAGCTCATCAGACCTCACCTGAACACTCTGGTGGCCTCATACGCGGACCTTACTGAAGCACTACAGGCTGTGACCGAGATGGAAATTACCCTGGCAGTGGTAGCGGCTTGTCCTTCCAAAATCCCACGTGAAGAGGTTGTGACGTACATCTATACCCACCAAGGACAGAAAGATGATGATGAATTCAAACAAGTCTTGTTGACGAACTATTGAGAACAAGGAAAACATTTTATTGATCTGGAGAGTGTATAATTGTATTACAAAAAAATTCAGAGTTTTTTCACTGTTAATTGTATTAAAAAATTCAATACTTACATATATATTGTATTAAATTCAATTGTGAATACGTTCATTGTGTGTTAATAAAAATAGTAATTAAAAAAAAAAATGCTGTTCATTCTTTTTTTCTTTTTTAAATAGTCAAATAGCTCCAAAAACGTCTATTTCCATTCTTGCGCATGCGCAGAATCACCCTAGTTCAAGCCCACATCCAGTCTATCAGATGCTCCTTTACGTCACCTTCAATTTGATACCTCACTCGACCCGATTGGCCCATTAGGGACGCCTCTAACTCCAAAAAAGGCTATTTTGCACATCGATATCAACATCTGGTGTACGAAGATTTTTATTTTGGAGGTAGTGGGTCGAGTGAGGTATCCAATTGAAGCTGACGTGAAATGCTTCACAATGATACCTGACTCGACCCGATTGGTCCACTAGGGGCTGCCCTAACGCCAAAAAGGTTATTTTGCACATCGATATCAACATCAATCAACATCAATCTTCAAAATACCCTTTTTTTGGGGTTAGAGGCGCCCCTAGTGCACCAATCGGGTCGAGTCAGGTATCATTGTGAAGCATTTCACGTCAGCTTCAATTGGATACCTCACTCGACCCACTACCTCCAAAATAAAAAAAATCTTCGTACACCAGATCTTGATATCGATGTGCAAAATAACCTTTTTGGTGTTAGGGGAGCCCCTAGTGGTCCAATGGGGTCGAGTGAGGTATCAATGTGAAGCATTTCACGTCAGCTTCAATATGATACCTCACTCGACCTGCCACCTCAAAAAAAATTGTGTTGACCTTATGTACGAAGATTTTTTTTTTTTTGGGGGGGGAAAAAGAATGCAGGGAGCTGGTGTTAGTTGGGTGTGCTTATGAAAGAAGTTTTCTCTTTCGGAAAGATGGGTTGGCCCTGAAAAGGGCCTTTGATAGTGTGATACGACACACTTAGGCGCGGTATATTCGCTTCACGCCCCCCACATGTTTTCTACATATGGGACATTTTATCTTGAGATGCTCCTCTCCGGCCTCAAGGCATCGGCACATGGCGCCTTCACACGACAGTTGGACCCAGCAATCCTTGCACACACACAGATGTCCACAGGGTAGTACAGCGTATAAGCTTGACTCGTCCGTGCAGATACTACATTTTGTTTTTTTTTCTTCACTATGTAGTAGTTTGTTTAGTCTGGCAATCTCCTCTTCCATCCCATGCATCGTCGTCTCCATTCCCAACATGGCTCCCCTCATGTCGATAATCTGTTCGTTGAGGCGTAATATCTCGTCTGAGTGTCGACATCTTTTTTCTACTCCAGCCGAAATCGTAGTTTCTGCAGGTGAGGTGGAGGTTGGAGGTCTACTAGTTAACCATCCGCTGTCTTGTTCTCTCCCATCACGGGTGTCATCCTCGTTATTTTCTTCTTCTTGTACGACCTCCATTCTGTTGTTGTTGTTGTCTTGTTCACTTCGCATTCTTCTTCTATCCTCTTCTGTACGCACTTCATGTCGGAGTTGTTCTGCGAGTTCTTCTGTACTTCTTATTAACACCGATTCATCTTGAATAACTCTTTCGAAACTGGAGACAATGGAGATTCCACCAACTTCTTCTCGGCTAATTATCTCTCTATGTTCTTCTTCTGTAGCCCCACCATTTCTTGGATCTCTAGGATGATGGGTGAAGAGAGAACGTCTTCTAAAACTCATGATTTGTAGTTGTCAATAAATGTGAACCATACTACACACGTTCTTTTATAGTAGGCTGTGTGTGTGTGTGGTTTCAAAATGTCGGCTTGTAGTTGTATGTTAGGGGTGGTCGGTTTCAAAATGGTGGACAATTGCACCTACCTCACAGCCCTCATTTGCATATTTTCAAAATGGTGGCCTGTTGGTAGCAGGTGCGTTTTCAAAATGGCGGACGGTGTGAGTCAGTGCAAAAATCGGACGGCGTGAGTGAGTGTAATATACACGGGTCCACTGAGCTGTGTGACCATGGCCCAAGCATTAAAAATTATCTATTATTTTTCGATAAATCCTTATAATTTTTCAGGGAACTATGATAAGACTGTAACCCCTAGTTACACGTAATTTTTTAGCCAGGAAAATCAATTTATTTTCCATGTACCTGGTTTTTCAGACTTCCGTACACGAACCTTATGGGTTTAAATCCCCTAAAAATTAATAAATAACCGTTTAGTCTAGCGTTAGATTGTTCAATTTTTTTAATACTATACACAGAATTACCTGAGTTCAATTTGCAATAAAAATATAGGTGCACTTCACAGTTATTGTAAAATGACAAGCTGTTTAAGATTGGAAAAGAAACACAGATATTTTGTCGTAAAAAAATATAGTCTACAGCTAGAGTGTTCTCGCCGCGGTCCGCATCTTTTACACTATAAATAGCTGAGAATTTTTTTTAATTATTCACACTTCAGGACCCAGTCATGGAGACACCACCCTGCACTGAAATCATGGCTATTGATACAGCAGACTTGTTCCCAAATAATCAGAATCAACCCCTCTCCGGTATGATTAATTTGGTAGAGGACGAACCCTGGATAGCTGAACTAATGAAGGAAATATTTCCACCATCACCAACCCGGAACAAGCCTGCAACTACTACAGACCCTGCAGAAACATCGAGTAACTTAACCCACCTTGCAGTCCCACCCGATGTTAATGAAAACTCACGTATAGACGACATAGATAGCATCCTAGCAACGCTGTTGAAACAAGACGACACGGTACAAGAAAAAGAAGAAGACTCAAGAAAAACAGAAGAAGATTTGAACAGGGTAGATGCAAGACAAACAGATTTGAAGAGGGTAGACGCAAGACAAACAGATTTGAAGAGGCTAGACGCAAGACAAAACACAACTAGGCGACAAGAGAGGCAAAACAGAAAAGCTACAAGGCCAAGCCGAATAACAGAGACGATCAAGACTCCAAAAAAAAAAATCCACGACGCAGCGTATTATGTTTGGGCGATTACAACATCAACCTTGGGATGCAACACCGAACGAAAAAGCGCTTTGTATATACACTGCGTTGAATGTTCTAACCCGTTTGCAAAATATGCGATCAGTCCTTGTGGCCATCAGGGATTGTGTGAAATTTGCATTCACCGTCGAGCCGGAATACCTACCTGTGTAGCCGACAACAGACCCGTACAGTGTGAATTACTGGCTTTAACCTGTCCCGTATGTGCTGATAGAAGATTGGACCTCTCAAAGATGTAAATGGCTATATTTACACAGATTCCAACGGTTTTTTTTAAAACCAACCATGTTTTCCGAAAGAGAACTTCTAACCACGCACAAAAAAATAAACACGAGATTACAGCCCTGTGTTCGTTCAAATAAATTCCCCACTCTTATCAAAATAAATTTTCCACCCCTCATACCGGGGGTTTAAAAATTTTATAAAGTCCGTTATACCCTCGGACTGTGTAATATTAAATTAATGGGGCATATTCCCCACTCTTATCAAAATAAATTTTTCCTTCATACCCGGGTTTAAAAATTTTTAAAGTCCCTTATCCCTGGGACTGTGTAATATTAAATTAATGGGGGGGATAGAGAGAAAAAAGAAAATAAATCCTGTGTATATATATATAGAGAGATTTGTCCTGACAAGGATATTTTGATATCGGCCAGGGATTGTTTATTTGGGTGAATGCAGTTTTTAAAAAAAGAAAAGGGGAAATGTGGGACATCTGTGCTTTTAATTGGTGTGCCCAAGTTAAAGAAGCTTCCTCTTTCGGAAGGAATTTTTTTGTCCTAAAAAGGACAGTTATTATTTTAACGTGTTTTTATTCACGAGGGAGTAAGCCTACTTCCCTAGGTTGTGCTGGCACTCACGCTATAATAGCCATCGGAATGTTGCTCTCTATAGAGCTGACGCATCATTTCCACATCTTCCTCGCTCGAAGTGTCCCGCATAATGGGGGTGCCATCTAAAAAATTGGCCGGCGCAATTCTTGTTGTTGATGGGGGGTCCGGAAATACAGGGACTGGTAGGTCTAGCAGGGGAAATGGCGCCGGTGGTGATGACGAAAAGGGCTGGACTGCCAGTACCGGAGGCGGGGTGGTAGGTCTTGCTTGATTCATCACCCTTGATAATAGATGGAACCACCCCGCCTCGTCGACTGTTGTTCGGGCTGCGTTGAGCAGGGCCCGAACATTTTCTGCGGTACTGGTTATCCCGGCGCCGACTTGTCCCCTCAACATGGCCTGCCAGCCCCGCAACTCCTTCTTCCAAAACGCCTTGATTTCCCTCTTCATTGCTCTTTCTTTGCTGCGGGTTAAGTACGGTAGCACCTCTTCATCTTCGCCCTCGTCAATCCATCTATTTGCCCTTCTTCTACGAGGTGGTACGGTGGTGTTGGTGGTGGTAGACATCTTTTGTTCTGATCATCTGAAAATTTTTATGGTAATTCCATTCCAGAGGGCAAAGTATATATAGACATTGCGCGGACGTGTGCGACAGCGGTCCCATTTTCCAGGGTATGAAAAATTGACGTGTGTTTCTTTATGAATTATAAACGCGTATCATTTTACAATCAGCATCACCCCCGTAGAATTTTTTAGTTCTAATTCATCTCAGATAAATCAAGCACTCGTATTAAAAATTTCAGCCGTCTACTCCTTGATTAAGTCATGATTTTAATTTTTTAGCGGGTTTTCGAGCCGTAATCTTTTGCGTGCGAAAATACAGAAAACCCGGACCATTAAAAATAAATTAATTTTCTGGATTAAAAATGGAGGAAATCTATTACTTATGACTCGATACGCATGCCCTGAAAATTGCAGCTCGTTTCGTTCATGAGAACTGTAGAAAAATGAAGAAAACAGTCCCTTGATTTACGGTTTGAAAGCACGCCGCTTGAATATATAGGTCAAACAGAGTTG
>JAVTVY010036251.1:0-16759 GCA_036873755.1 Hanleya hanleyi | reverse complement strand
TACGAAAATTCCCCTTGCCCCCTCGCCGTCATAGTGCTGGAGATGCCAAATCAAATTATTTATTCGATAAAATGCTTTTTGTGCCTCTGTCTCAATTCCCCACGCCGTGTGCAGTTAAAGATCTCGAGCGACTGAACTTATTTTTTTTTCCTTTTCGGTCTGTATTAGTGATTCGGGCTAAAGGGGTCAGCAACAACAATCCCACAGAAAAATAGACTCCTTAGCCGATGTTTTCGGGTTAATTGTTTCCTGTGACATTCTCTCATTTTACACCGGCGAACAAAGACACCAACGTAAGGTTTTAGTGAAACGGGTGTTGTTGTTACAGAGTATTTTAGAAATTGCTGAAAAGTGTATGCAGGGCCGTATCCAGGGCCATTATGAAGCCGGTATACCGGTATGGGCACCCAAACTCCAGGTCAAAAATAAAATTTTTGGCTGCTTAAAGGTGAAATGCAAAGGTTTGTCTAAATCACTTGATATTTGCAGTAAGATTGGAGAAATAATGTATATATTAATTTCCCTTCAGTTTTAAAACATTTGCTTAAGCCTAATAAAGTTAAAAACTAAAAAATGTAACGCTATATTATTTACGAAATTTCGACCCGTACATGATTACCTCCCCCTGGGGGCGCTGCAATACGTGACGTAGCAGTGGAACCAGCACAGTCTGCACAACATGATGTAGCTGCATAGACTCTTTCGCCATTTCATTTTTTTGCAACTGCGCAGCGTGTGCGCAGCTTTTCGTGAACTTCCTGTTTGTACCAAGTCGGAAGTTTTTAACGTTAGAGAGATAGGCCGAGTGTTGGAAAACAGTTGATATTTTGTGCAACTGTACGTAAAATCATTAAAAAATCTCATGGACTACCGCCAGATAGGCGAAAGAACGGCTCCGGATATTTATTCACCCTGAACACAATTTAGTTCCACAGAAAAAGTACTTTTCCCGAGATATGACCCACTTTCAACCTGGCCAGGATGCGGCCGTTGGTACAAGTGACCTTTCGTGACCTCGCCTTGTGCGCATGCCCAGTTACCCTAGATTTGTAATGGCGATCTCGGCTATTGCTTTGTATGGAAATAGCTCACATAGATACATGTAAGCTAGGCTATTGCTCACGAAGCCCTTGCTTGTGTCATTCACGTTCACTGAAACGCACTAACAGGTTGGTCATCATTCGCTACGGGGGACAAAAGAAAAAGTCGGAATTTACCAATCTGTATTTCCGATTCTCTCGGTATGTCGCCCACGGCCCCTGCAGTGTCGCTGATCCTATCGTTGTCTGCTGGTTCTTTGTTCACAATATGTTCATGTTGGTAAGACAGGGCACCCCTGCACTAACCATTGCCGTGAAATCTTCTCAATTCCTCTTCAGAAGAAGAGGAAGAAGTGTAAGAAAATTCCTCCGCATCTCCATCACTGTCGCTATCTGCATTCATGTTAGCCGCCATTTTTTTAGTGTGGTTCAACTATGACGTCACAGCCTCTGGTGGAAAAGCTTCGAATCAAGGGGAGATAAGCGATGCACTGTTTTCAAGCCGCTGATCGTATACGTGTTTTATTTCTCTTTAAAAAATTAAACTTATCACCAGATTTCATTCATTGATGGCTGTATAATTTATTATCACCATAAAAAGGAGAGGGAAATGCTTTTTTCTTACTTTTATTACCTTTGCATTTCACCTTTAACCTTACTACATTAAACTGGACTTCAACTGAAGCCTTCTTCAAACTTTGTAATTTAATACAGTGTCGCGACCTCCATCATAACTTCTGAGTTCAATACACATCGAACACGTGTTGCTGGCCACGCTTTATGCATTACATACTTTAAATGGCATTGCATTGACCCCTCTAGTAGGCAATGATCGCTGTGCTACGGTGGTTTTCGCCTGGTTTTCCTACAGCAATCAAAAACTTGAGAACAACCGATGTGTGGGGAATGCGCTATATCAGTGGCAACAACAACGACCACGTGTGTGAGAGAACAGGATTAGGGGAAAACAGGAAAATATACACCCTGGCACTGATTAAAGCACTGAAATGGTATTTTCGAGGATCCAACAAACCCTGATGTAAGTCAACAGCATCGGAGATTCTGTGGTTTTTGTGCAACAGCAGCAAACATAAACTTTACGTGCAACAACAACAACGTCAAATACCGGTGTCCCCAAAAAATCTCCGGAATACGGCCCTGGTATGTCTTACTAGATGGAGAAAACCAAGTCCAAGTTATAGTAAAAACGTTGACTAAAAACCCTATATATTTGCCTGACGTGTGGAGCTATTTATGCTAAAAATATGGCGTGAGCGACCGAGTTTAGCAACTTACTATCTCTACAGATCAGTATCCTATCGCTAATGTTTATTTTGGTCTTTGATAGAATATAATTGATTTAATTGTTCAGCATGCTCATCGGAAGCAGTTATTCGGTTACCCATGATCTACACAGCTGAGAATAATCTTTCCAGATTTATGATTCCAGTGCATTGTGAGCTGCAAACATCTGACGACTTGTTGAGGAAGTGTGACTTTTGCAAACTCTGTGATCTCTGGTGGCAGATAGCCCCTCGAATGACATGAGATCTGTGTTGGAATATCGCGTGGTCATGTGATTGCTGAACAGATCATGTGACTACCCTCCATAAGCGTTCCAGCAAATATATCCTGGATGGTTTGTCTGATTTATCACAAAATAAAAATGGTCTAAAGTTTCAGTCGTGTCAATTCATGTCAAACCTGCATCCGGTAATTTTTCTGCCAACTATTGTTGCAAATGTAAGATCAAGACAAGTAGAACTCGTCAAAACAAAACAAAATCCTTTTCAAGATGGATAATTTCTAGGTTAACTCACAGATCATCCTTCATCATGTTGTTTGGAGTGATGTTAGACCATGTAAACCAGGAGTGGCGTCAGTTATAGTTCTGCATCCAAGGGGGGATAATATCATTTGACCAGCCGATTCAGATAAACCTCACCTCAACCCCATTCAAATGCATGGGTTGTTCCAAAGACACCAGAGGGCCCAACAGTACTTGCCACTCCTGTCGACAGTTCTATCTGCATTGAACCGACCCACAATATTAGGCACATTCAAAAACAAACTATGAATCACTGTGGCGATACAACTTAAACATGTGACATGTTTAATGTTACAGCTAATACTTTGTGATTATATTTCCATGGATGGGTCATAACACAACAGATATGATTATCAGTATTCTTGACATAAATTTGGGAGCCATAGTGTATAATTTGCTGATAGACGTTCATGCGTCTACATTAGTGAGTTCAGTTTTTTTTAAATATTGTAAGACAATTACTGATAAAGTAAAACGAAATATTTAAAAATACTTCACAAATCAATTTTCATATCTAACATGGCCTTTGTTGTAGAACATAATATACAGCATTTTCTTAATTGCTCTTCAACAGTGTGTGTTTAATATTTATGTACTTCTGCTGGCAGTCCCAAGAACCATTGTTTTTGTGGATTTTTATTTATGTAGATACATGTACATAGATCTGCATGTCAAACATGTTGTAGTGGGATTCTCCGTGGTAAAAGGAACATTTTGTTGTATGACAATTACTATATTCATGCAGACTACACAAAAAAGAGACTTTCCTATTACACAACTTTCAAACATTGCTACTACATCAGCCGCTTAAAACATTTTCATTTCACAATAATGACAACTGAACACCAATAAAAAGATTTATCTTCATTGGACCTCTGCTAGCTGGTGCTCCTGTGTGAAGAAGTTCTCCAAAGTTGTTTGGTGATTTATGAAATACAGACTGATATTCGTGGCGCGATTAAACTTCAGCAGACGAAATAACAACCTTCATTCTCCGATCAAATGATTTGCTTCCTTCATGCATAGCTTAGCATACATGTATATGTATACAGCATGCCTGACGCGTGATTCTGGATTTCATTAGCCTTCCTCAATAACACTGGCTAACAGCTATCAGCATGACCACAGATATTTTAATTTGCGACAACAATTTTTGTTCAGGAAGCGCGTGGATGAGGGAATCATGACTTTTTTTCCTGGATTAGAAGTTCCAGACTTCAAATAAATGAAAATAAACAAGAAAATAAGTTTATGATTTAATTAGTCTGTGATATGTCTAGCTCTTTGCCCCACGGAGGCTCACTACCATTGCCCCATGGTGACGCCATTTCACGCCCCTTCCTTGTCCATGATGATGCCATTTGATGCCTTATAAATGTAATAAATTAATTAGTTAACCTCATTCAATAATATCTTCTGCGCGGACGCTGTTCTCATGTGATGCCCCTTACAGCATTCATGGCCATTGCAGCATGTACATTTGCAATGCATTTGGTAGCTTGTGCATTGAACGTGATATCGAGACGTCACCTATCACAGTAAATTTTATCTTTCCAATTTCTTTTAAATTTGCCTTTTCAATCTATTTTATCCAGTATCAATTGTAATGGCGGGAATGGTAGGCCCATCGACAACTGATCCGTGGAACTTTTGTTGTAAGATCACAAAGGTGGTGTTCACTCCTAGATAGGGAATTGTCCTCAATGATTTTTGATATGCACAGCTGGTGGGGCTAATTTTTGTCGGAAAGCACCAAATTGACAATTTCTTACAGTCTACATACTGAATTATCAGATAAAGAAAACATTGGCATTGGCTTATTTGGCATTTAGAGTTGACATTTTCTCTTGTTTCAAAATTATGACAGTACCAAAATCATATTTAGACTGAATATTTCTGAATTATTTGTCGTTAAAATTATTTTTCGCTAAAATTTGTTAAAGGTCTCCAATTTTTGTAACAAAAGAAAATCTACACTGAAAAGTGCATAAAAATATGAAAATAAGCCAATGTACCAACTTTGGTGTGCCATAAATCCATTTTCGTCCCTACAAACCAAACAGGAGGATTTCTTCCCTTAAATGATCACAAATATGGGACTAATGAACCACTCTGATGCAAGTAAACCTGACATCAGTATTTTAAGTAGGCCTACTTTGATTTTATAAATGGGATCTATTGAAAGTAGGGGGTGATTGAATTATTACAACTTCCGATCTTTTTTTTCTAAAAAAAATCATGGGTGAGCAATTTCCGATAGGGTAAATTAAGTCAATGCAGGGCATTCTTTCAGAAAATAAGTCTATGCTTGAAAGGTATACTCTGCAGTTGGGTATGAAAGTAATCAGTGATCGGGACTAATGAAGATAAATAAGGTGATGGGCACCCTCTTAAACATGTTAAAAGGAACAAAGTTGATCATGGGTGCATGTATATCGTAATCCCAAAAGTACCACATATTCACACCATGCTTGCAGGGGACTGGAGAGCTGGTTCACACACATGCATTTTTCATGAGAGCCAGCAACGCCGCCATCTTGATGGTTGAATGTTTATTCACTGCATCTGTTTGCTACAATAAAGCATCCCAAGATGTCAGTGTTGCTGGCTCTTGTTAAAAAAAAACGCATGTGTGTGAACCTGCCCTTCAGTCTTATGCCTGGCGTGAATATGTATGTGGTAATAATAATATGCAGTACTTCTGGGATTCCCAGGTGGCATTAATATTCAATCACAGGAAGTTCACAGTTCAACTCTGTTATTCAATTTACATGTACACAACTAGAGAAAAAGAAACATTTCCACATAATGACAAAATGTGACACTTTGTTAGCTGGTGCCATAATTAATATTTCCATTTGTAAGACAATTTTGCTGCACTTAGAACTGTGATTGAATTACATGTATTAGGAAAATTACCATACCTTTCATTCTCTTCTCTTTACAGTGATGTCTTGCAGGATGTATCTGTTTGAGTTTACATTGGTATACCTGGTAAGTATTTAAATACCTCGCCTACATGTGTAGGGCCCTTGGTAGCCGAGTGGTCTAAGGCGCTTCGCAGGTGCCCGCTAGCCTCACACCGCTGAACCGGCACGGGTTCGAGCCCAGCTGGTCCATGTGTGAAAGTTTGTCAGTTACTTGCTGAAGGGTGGTGGTTCTCTCCGGGTACTCCGGCTTCCTCCACCAACCAAACTGACTGTCACCATATGAGTGAAACAAAGCCAAATTCCTTCCCTCCCTCCTACATGTGTAACATATGGCATGTATGGGTAGAGAGGGAAGAGGTGGGATATACATTGTATTAATCAGATTAGACATGATTTAAAGCGAAGTGGACTGAGAATATCAGAGATATCACTATCTATACCGCTAACGCTGTGTTGACTATCTGTCTGTCTGCGTTATCACCACGCAAAGGAGTGATACATGTAGGGGCCTGTATATTGATCCATACACATGGTAAAGTGACCATGGTGACAGAGATCTATTTTGGATGAGAGCCAGGTTGTGCAGCATTGAGCAGGTCAGAGAAAGCACCAGCCAAATGGCGAGCAGCGTCCAGTAGTCTCCACATGTCATCCTCCTGCAGAGCGGCCAACATCTTCACGTCTCGGCTAAACTCTCCCAGATTAGACGCGCTGTCAACGCTGTGTACTCCGGCTTCCTCCACCAACCAAACTTACTGTGACCATTAGAGTGAAACAACCTTGAGTGTGACATTACGCCAAGTCTCCCCCTCCCCCCTCAAATTTTTTCTGTAACTTGATAACCATGTGATGTAGAGATGCAATATGCACATCATTGTTAAGGTCTTATGCTCTGGAGAATACCATAGAACTATTTTGGACTGGGTTTCAGGTGCTGGCCTCACCAAAAAAAAAATTTCCAGCGTTAAAGTAAAAACATGTATGATAGACACTACAAAATTATATCGAATTATTTTTAGGAAAATTATAAAAATGCAATTTATATGTTCTTGAATATGACTAAATGTGTTACCATGGCTACCATCTCAATTTAATAGAAATAACAATTAACATGAGATAATAAATAGATCGGGGAAATTGCTGAACAATGACGGTTTTTGTACATAAAAAAGAAATGGTGACCTCCATTGTATTCAGATGAAAAAGGGGAATTTTAATTCCATGTTCAGTTCTCTCTAAAAATTCAATTTTATGACTGCATTTTTTTTCTGCATTTCCCCTATCATTTCTGTGTTAATCTGACAAAAGGTACCCATGCTGGTGTACATGTACATCCATAAAGCAACATCTGTGTATTCCATTGCCTTGATTTCACACCAACCACTACTATTAACTCTTTCTGTCCATGGTGATTTTATAATTCATCAATATTGAACTCCTGCCAATTATTTTTATAGTGACCGACAACTTAAACTAATTAATGAACTAATGAAGTGTGTTTAACTTTAATATTTCTTCAATTATAATTTTTTCATGGGTAGTTGCTAGTTTATTTTCAATGTTGAAGATCTATGCTTCATCATGTCAAAATATTATTAAAGTATACCTTATTAGTAGCAGAGTTCCTGTAGTCTCTCTGAATACTAATGTGTGCATGTAAGTGCATCGAAAAATAACTGGTGAAAAGTTTGTCGCAGTATAATTAATATTTCATTAAAAAAAAGTCGATCCATACCCTGTTCAATTGGAATACAGTGAAACCTGAGAACTCCGACCACTGGAAACACCGGAACCTTGTCAACACCGACCAAACTCTCCGGTCCACTTTTTCTCCAATGTTAATTGCCTATACCAAGACCCTGAATACACCGGAACCTGTCCCCTTCGGAACCGACCGTGTTTTTAAATGCAAACCTATCTAAACAATGTTAATTGGCCCTGAAAACACCGACGCTGCATGCTATCCGACCGACTGACAACTCACGCACCAGGAGGTCGACTCGGCTATAATCCACTTAGAACATTCAGCACGCCCAAACATGTAGCAGTCAATTACACGAGGTGTTTGTTTGTCTTTGTCTTTCTTCCGTTAACTCACTGTAAGAGTGTTGACCGTAAACACACCTACAGCCTCCCGGAGCTTTGCCTGATTCACGATATTAGGATCGTAAAACTGGAACATTGTATCGGCATATTATCTTATGTTGTATATATTCCTGGAATCTCGCCGTCGACTTAGTAATAAAGCTGTATGTAAAACCGCCAAACATCTTTTAGGTGTGTATTCTGGTTCATCGCATATTTCTGGAATCTCATCGTCTCTTAGAACTAAATCAGTATCTAACACCAAACTCCTTTTAGGAGTGTACGTAGTTAACATAACCGTTGCTGGAGACAGATCAACCCTTATTCAGTGCTTCGGATTTAAGAAGCGCGAGAGCGAAAGCGCTCAATCGCGCGCCTGAATCAAAATTTAGAGGCTCTTTTTTTCGCGCTTCTTGAATTTATCGTATACATGGAATAATCTTTATTTACCTCTAATAACTTTCCATGAAAACGCAAGACGTTTCGATCACGAAAATCTGGAAGTGTGCGAGCTCTTCTGGCAAAGGAGTTAAACTTGGTTCGGATTTAACCGAGGACCGAAACGTCCTCGCTTATAATTGGTTAAATTTCTACAGCTGTGTGTAATACTGACCAATCACAGCGGCGGATACAGCTGTGTGTGCATGTGTCGACGGACATATTGTTGTTGGCGCGCTCGTCTGATTTTGGGATTTGTTTGATCGATTGTGGCCGCGAATAAGCGAAATGGCTACAAAACTTCCACCAACAGTTAGACTAGAAACATTTAAAAGGCGGAACACTGGTGGTGTTCTATCGTATACGGCCGAAAACGGCATGGTACCGTAACAGAAGTTTGGCGCAAACTGCGCAAAACATTGACAAAATTCTCAAACATCGCAGAATCCGAGGAAAGGCACAGAAAGAAATAAAGGGATAACAATGAAACACATCAGGGATAACTGGTTTCGCTTACGTTTATTATCAACATTTCATACATGATTGTCAGATAATATTGATGTCGCATTTCATAATGTTTGAAAATAATACTAATACTTTTCTTGCAAGAAGAATCATAAAATGGGAATTACTAGTTACATCCCCATTCTCGTAAATAGCTCTTCTAAAAGTTTTTAGAAGGTTTTTTTAGCCCACCATCATCAGATGGTGGGCTGTTCAAATCACTTTTCGTCCGTGGTCCGTCGTCCGTCAGTCAGTCAGTCAGTCAGTCCGTCAGTCCGTCCGTAAACAATTCTTGTTACCGCGATTTCTCAGGAACTACTGCATGGATCTTTTTCAAATTTGGTACACAGGTTCCCTTGGGGTCTAGTTGTGCAAGAAACCTTTTCTGGTCCGATTCGAAAATCCAATATGGCCACCAGGCAGCCATCTTGGATTTCCCCATGAAACCTTGTTACCGCGATTTCTCCGGAACTACTGCATGGATCTTTTCCAAATTTGGTACACAGGTTCCCCTTGGGGTCTAGTTGTGCAAGAAACCTTTTCTGGTCCGATTCGAAAATCCAATATGGCCACCAGGCAGCCATCTTGGATTTCCCCATGAAACCTTGTTACCGCGATTTCTCCGGAACTACTGCATGGATCTTTTCTAAATTTGGTACACAGGTTCCCCTTGGGGTCTAGTTGTGCAAGAAACCTTTTCTGGTCCGATTCGAAAATCCAATATGGCCACCAGGCAGCCATCTTGGATTTCCCCATGAAACCTTGTTACCGCGATTTCTCCGGAACTACTGCATGGATCTTTTCTAAATTTGGTACACAGGTTCCCCTTGGGGTCTAGTTGTGCAAGAAACCTTTTCTGGTCCGATTCGAAAATCCAATATGGCCACCAGGCAGCCATCTTGGATTTCCCCATGAAACCTTGTTACCGCGTTTTCTCAGGAACTACTGCATGGATCTTTCTCAAATTTGGTACACAGGTTCCCCTTGGTGTCTAGTTGTGCAAGAAACCTTTTCTGATCCGATTCGAAAATCCAATATGGCCACCAGGCAGCCATCTTGGATTTCCCCATAAAAGCTTGTTACCGCGATTTCTCAGGAACTACTGCACGGATCTTTTTCAAATTTGGTACACAGGTTCCCCTCAGGGTCTAGTTGTGCAAGAAGCCTTTTCTGGTCCGATTCGAAAATCCAATATGGCCACCAGGCAGCCATCTTGGATTTCCCCATGAAACATTGTTACCGCGATTTCTCAGGAACTACTCCATGGCTCTATCTCAAATTTGGTACACAGGTGCCACATGGGGTCTAGTTGAGCAAGATACCCTTTCTCTTCCGATTCGAAAATCCAATATGGCCACCAGGCAGCCATCTTGGATTTCCACATGAAACTTTGTTCCTGCGATTTCTCAGGAACTACTGCATGGATCTTTCTTAAATTTGGTACACAGGTGCCACATGGGGTCTAGTTGAGCAAGATACCCTTTCTCTTCCGATTCTAAAATCCAATATGGCCACCAGGCAGCCATCTTGGATTTCCACATGAAACTTAGTTATCGCCATTTCTCAGTACTGCATGGATCTTTCTCAAATTAGGTTCACAGATTCTCCTTAGGGTCTAGTTTTGCAAGATACCTTTTTCGGTCCCAATCGAAGATCCAATATGGCCAGAAGGTGGCCATCTTGGATTTCCCCATGAAACCTTGTTATCACGATTTCTCAAGAACTACTGCATGGATCTTTCTCAAATTTGATACACGGGTTCGCCTTGGGGTCTAGTTGTGCAAGATGCCTTTCCTGGTCCAATTCAAAAATCCAATTTGGCCACCAAGCAGCCATCTTGGATTTCCCCAAGAAACTTTATCGTCATTTCTCAGGAAGTACTGCATGGATCTTTCTCAAATTTGGTACACAGGTTCACCTTATGATCTAGTTGTGCAAGATACCTTTTTCGGTTCAAATTGAAAATCCAATATGGCCACCAGGTTGTGCAAGATACATTTTCTGGTCCGATTCGAAAATCCAATATGGCCACCAGGCGCCCATCTTGGATTTCCCAATGAAACTTTGTTATCGTGATTTCTCAAGAAGTACTGCATGGATCTTCCTCAAATTTGGTACACAGATTCCCCTTGTGGCCCAGTTGTGCAAGATACCTTTTTTGGTCAGATTCGAAAATCCAATATGGTTGCCAGGTGGCCATCTTGAATTTCTCCTTGAAACACTGTTATCTTGAATTCTCGGAAAATATTTCATGGATCTTTCTGAAATTTGGTACACAGGTCCCAGATGGGGCCTAGTTTTGCAAGATAGCTTTATCGGTCCGATTCGAAAATCCAATTAATACGGTATTCCCGAGTTCTAACCTTGCATCACAAGAGTCGGTGGATCAAAAGGTGGGGCATATTCTATATAATGACTATAGAGAATATCCATATCTTCACCTTCCATATCAAGGAGTTCAAATAATTCGGAATTAAAATGTATTTAGTCCATGCAGTTGAAAGTGAACTGCCCCACCCTTTCGTCTGCCGGCGGGTCAGCTACATGAGGGACGTCACTCTTGTGACACAATGTCACAACTCGACAACTGTAAACTACTGCATGTTTCGATCCATGGGAAATAATCAAGATCCAGACACTTTCAAATTCGAAGTTTCAACATTACTGCGCGGACCGGATGCCTTCAGTATTAAACCATCTTACTATTTTCGAGCATGTTATCTTAAAAGTATCTCAAACTAGTCGAGTAAACAGAACAGAATTAGCATTCGTTCCAAGTTATAAAATCTTAAATATGCCAAAGTGTTAAAGAGATTTTTCTTCGCTTCCAGTACCAAATGATGACACATGCAAAAAAATAAATAAAATTAAAATACTACAAAACGGAGACGAAGGATCCTCCGTACATGTACATTCACTTTCAGGCTAACTTTGCTTATTTCTCTTGTACTATAACAACCGACATAAGTTCAGTTTCTAGAAATCTTGAAACTTCTGAAACTTAGAAAGATTATATCTTGGTGTTTTCCAGTGTCCCTTTTTCGAACTTTTTCGCTCAGATTCGAAATTCTGTAAACAAAATTACAACTCAATCGTCTTAATAACAATGGACAAAAAGATCCTCTTGTCATTGGCTTACAATTATCGGACAATGGTGGGCGCCAAGATCCTTCAGGATCTCTCATTTTAGAGGAGTGATCGCTCTTCTTGACAAAATTAGAAGAGCGATTTTTAGCTCTTCTGGATTTTTCAAATCCGAAGCACTGCTTATTAATGGCGTATTTATATATTTCGCATTGTGCTGACTTGAGTGCTATAGACCCGACACCTTACGTGACCTACATTGTACCGCAGTTGCGTCATCTTATACACTTTCCTTCATAACATCTTGTATATATTTTCATCATAAATGTGCATTGTAAATATAAACGATCAACATCATTTATAGTATTGCATATAATTTATTTATTTTGTGTGTCGAATAAAAAGTGTTGTAGCACAGTCCTCGTATTAGCCTACTTCCTTCCTTCAGCGTTGTTGTTGTTGTTGTTGTCTCTCAGCCAGACGCCAAAATCATCAACCCTGAGAAAACCGACACACTGTCAAAACCGACATATTTCTTCGGTCCCGTGCAAGGTCGGTGTATCCAGGTTTCACTGTATTAACCTTTTATGTTTTAGGTTATCGTTTCACCTCCCTTGTGCCGTTCTGACCCAGTTCCAGTGGATGGCCACATAATTGTAAAGCGAGCATGTGTTAAATGCGGCCCGAACTGGACAAAGAGAGACCATGCATGTGCGAAGGATGATGATTCATATGGTTATCATTGCCAGGATCAGGAAAATGACCATGCCATCGATGGCTGTGCTCCAGTAAGAACCTGTACAGCAGGTATGCCACATGAGAGAATTTCCTATGAATAAAATCTGCATTTACTGGCATATTTCTATTTACAGGGTTTCTAAAGGGTTCTTTCCACACTAATCCTTGGACAATGCTATCTTGACCCGGTGTCAGCAACACTGGTGCACATGTGCTCCATGAGCTCCGGGTTGTTCTCGTGATCTCTCCCCTATGTTTATAACATGGAACAAGGTTTTCAGCTGTCATGTGGCTGGTGATAACTGGTGTAAATACGATAATATGTTTAATATTCCCACCATCCCAAGAAAGGACCAACAAGCTATGATAATGCTGGCAACTTCTCGTCAATATATACAAGTTCTCTTCAATTGACCCATGGGGCTCCCAGGGATTAACCTGGGCTGCCATTGTGTACACTCCAGATCATGGTAAGAATAGGTCTCAGCCCCTCAGAGAGCTTGTCGTAAGAGGCGACTATAACTGGGGCACTCATGGGGTCCTGGGTGTGAAAAGGAATAGGACCCTACCCGTGTGGTTTCCGGGTGTGAAAGGAATAGGAACCAAACGTCGTGATATGACTGAAATAGTGTTGAAAGCAACATTGAATCATATTCACTCACTCATCGATTAAAAATATATTCTGGGTTAAACGCTCAGATTGACGAACCGGAGCCTACCAGGAGTTGGCCAGACAGCATTGTCCAGGGAACTATATTGTGCAAATTATTCATTTGGACGCCAGTAAAACAACTCCTTTTCCAATGAGTTACAATGATCTGCGGCAGAAAAATCACACTTCCTAGTCTTGCTGCAAGGGACATAACTTTGTAGTATGTCTAAAATACTAAGTTATCCCCCTTGGTACATAAAAGATTTAGTGGAACCTAGACTGGGTGCCGTTGTCTGAGGAGATTCTTGAAATAAGTTCCTTGATAGGAATGGCATATGCCGGTTGTCCAAATGGGAAACACTATGCTCAGATTAGTGTTCTGATCTGGATGGAGAGGACTTCCAATTGGAATGGCATGCCATTCCCCTCATGCCATTTCATGGTATGGCATAACTGAACCATGCCGAGTTCCATGAAGTATACCATGGAGTTCCTATGAGTTCCTATGAGTTCCATCTCAGCACACCATGCTTCTCTGTTTGGAATACCTTATGTCAGTTTCTAACATGCCCCAGTTTCAAGAAACTCACTAATGGACGAGAAAAGTGTTTCCGCATGAGGCCCTCAAATGGCAGTGTTACACTATCGAAAACCTCCCAGGCCGGGTCATACCCACCCCGGAGATTCAGTTCTCCATCCCTTGTATGCTTTGGCATGACATTCCATCCCGTGGAGCATGTTTTCCATCCTGTGGAGCAAAACATGGCCGAAAGTACATGTTTTACGGGGTCTCCAGACAGAGTGAAAGATACAGATGAACAAGGGCGGAGATAGGTGGATAATCTTGTAGCCTATCAGGGGCCTATTTAATCATAGAAGAGATATGATCACAATTCCCTCTCTGTCAAGATTCCGTTTTCCGTAAATAAGCTACACAGTTAGAGCTGTTGTGGGTATTTTGACAGAAAAGCCCGCATTATACCCCCAATTGGAGTCATTTTTATCACATGGTCCGTCCGTTTTCAATGAAATATACTGCCAATGTTACTAGTATACACATCTGTTGTTGTAAAGTCAGTTAAACTGACTAGAGAACCGCTGATGAACTCAGCTGAGCTAATTGTATTGCGGTAGTCCATACCACGGGGCACGACAAGCCATCCCTTGGAGCAAGAAAAATAGATAAATTCCTCTAAATTTGAGAAATAGTCTGAAATTGAATTTTATATTCAAAGTATGTGGAAAATGTATACGAGTTAGTAAGTGAACGTAACTAGCTGCAACATCCATGGGCGCCATAACGACAGTCGATGATATATTTTGGTGAAACGTTGTGCATTACAGATAATAAACCTCATTTGTAGGACGTTTATGAAATAAGTACCTGGGTGTGAAACTCCGCTTTTCCTTGGGGTGACGTGGCCGATCACAAGGTTAAACTGTCGGTCCTATGATACTCTAAACACTGTTTAGACAGTACAGCTAATTTGTCAAATAGTAAAAGGTATTATTCTTATTTATAATCGTACATTGTGTACGATGAAACGAATTAATAGAACGATTGGCAGGGAGAGTTTGCGGGGGGTGGCGGTGTTGATAACAATCAAGTTGAGACGGACACTCTGAACATGTGTTTGTATTAATTCCCCGGATCAACCTGTCCTTTGACCAACGTCGACCTGCCACGTGCATGCTGTCTGGAAGATAGTTATTATTCCATATATACATCAAATTCCAGTCCGATTAGTTTATACAAACTTCAAGGCAAAACTTTAGTAACAATCAAGTTGGATAAACCATTGTTTACTCATTATAGTGTGTCTCAGTTGTTGTGTCTTCTGAATATTTTTCAGAGACTTGCGATCAGTTCAATGAAGACGCGTGTCGCTGTAACATACATATAGGTGACGATATGGATACTGAGTCTGCCATTTCTCCTGATGGTTCCCATAATACAGAGCAAGCAAGTGAACTGTGTCCTTTACCGATGAAACATTGCAAATGGTTATATTGTTGAATTTACAATATAAAATGAAGCTTTTAATAAATCCGTTATTTGTTCCGTGACAGTATTAGGTCAAGCACAAAAGTATTCTGTTTTGGTGAACACACTGTCCGGTCTATTACGATAATGGAGAAAAAAAACGTGACAGAAAAACGGATGTGATGTCAAGGAACAACCAAATATTTATTTACACTACTAAAATCATATACAAATTAAGTAAGGTTAATACAACAAATAAATGAGAAATATAGTCTTACTGTTCAATGCTATACCCTTGTAAATTTCACAGTCCGTACTGACGTGCACACATATCTCCAAGTCTGTGCCGACGCAACACCGCTCAGCAGTTTATAGTTCCAGTAAATGTCCAATCTCCGAAAGTGGAATATCGTAGACAACACGGCAGCCAAAAGTCAATTCACCAGAGTATACAATCCAGCAGTCCGTAATGTTAGGCAAAGGTAAGTCAGTATAACGCACTCACATAAGTCTGTTTGAATTCCCTTCTCGATCACTGAATGTTAGGCTATTTATACTCTATGCGGCATACGAGACAATTCTACAAAATCGAGAAGCTTCTACAATATACAGTATTGACGTATGATCTGACCCAGATACAATTACAACAGTTTCGAGATCACTCCCTGAATATAACCGCATAACAGAACGTAAACAAGCTTAAGTAGCTCTATTATTCAAGAAACGTCTAATAGTAAACTACAATGTGCAGATGGCGCTGTTCGTGTCCGCCATATGCAATGTTAGTCAATATTTACTTGCGATTAAATCTGTTACGACTTCGACGTAATAAACCCCACGAACGTCTAATAATAGATTACAATTCCATGACAACCCCTAAAACATGGCAGTGTGTATGACGTCACAGGACCTACGAAGTAGGGTTTGATATGATTTAAGTGTGTATTCGAGAGATTACTTGGGGGCCCTATGTGCTACTGTGAGAGAATTTATTTGTCTCTAATTGACAGTGGATACTATTAACTTTCCCAGATGTCACCGCTGGTGAGTCATTAGCGTAGCAAATACTATCGCCCTCCGTTTCTATTACCATGGACACTGATCAGCCCAGCAGTACAGCACGAGGTCACCCATCCAAGTTTTGACCGGCTCAAAATCCTCTAATTTCGGTCATTTTACGAGAACCGGTGTCTCCAACGTGATATGACGTATCAGGGAACGTTCAAAAGTCAAAGTGAAACATACAGCCAAGGATTCCCATGGGCATGAGAGTGCACTCGCTGAGCCATCAATAAATAATAAAAAGTAATTATAAATCAATTTTTCATCAGAATTCGGTCAGCTCAGAACTTGCTGGTAACAATGCCCTAATGCACGTTCATGCCAAAAACCAAGGTTCTAATGTCAACAGTTCTCCTTATTTTGCCGACGAAAGGATTCGGATGGACTGATGGACTGACTGACTGACTGCCTCAC
>JAVTVY010036250.1:0-15984 GCA_036873755.1 Hanleya hanleyi | reverse complement strand
AGATACTAGTTCCCGATTCCAATCACCCCGGCATATTTGAGCGTGATTTTAATCAGATTTAATTGTGCACACGTGATTCTACTCCATAACTATTCACAGCCTGAGAATAAATCGATAATACTCGATCAATTGATATCACATATCACTAAATATAGGAGAATATGAATACCCAAATAAGCAAACAACAGCCATGCATGCAGGTACATGTAGAAAGTTTATCATCTGGACATCTCAGGATCTTATCCTCCTGCTCCGATCTTCCCTGTTGCAGATATGTGCGTGTACATGTTCAGTCTGCCCAGGGTACTACCCAGGATGTTGGAGCATGAAACTACCGGTTCCATTCCCAGAATGATACATAGACAGGAAACATAATTAATGAAATTGAAACACTATGTTTGTTCGTGTTTCAGGGGCTGAGTCCTGTCATCCAGTTTCTATCCGCGAAGTGGCTTGACAATCACTTCTATCTGGTTCTCCTGAATCACGGACACTGGCATGGGAAATCCAAAATTGCACAGACATGTTCAGATTCCACTGTAGGGTATGACGGAGAAATTTAATTGAAATGGAATAGCACACCTGTGCTGATCTGGCTTGTGTGACGAGCAGATCGGTTGTTTCTGTTCACCATGGGGCTCGGTCAGCATCATGTGGGTCTACACAGTTTTTACATCACATTACTTTGCAAAAAAGTTATCGCCCTTGACCTAGCCATGAGTCGTCGGGTGTTAGAGGTGAGTGAATATGATTCAATGTGGCTTTCAACGGCCACGAGTCACCGATATGTGAATTGAACCCTACCAGGCCTGAGGGGGGATTTTGGCCCCCTACCAAACTATCTCAAGAACGACCAAAAACAGAGAGCTGACACTTCCGTGTCTTTTTGTTTTATCAGATTTTGAACCTATTTGCATGACCTCCCGAACAGAGAATCATGGAGACATCTAAGATGGCGGCCCGTGGGGTTCTGGAAAAGTGGTGTTTTCGTCATTTTTCTTCAGAATCTGAAAAGTAGGCAAACACTATTTTACTTCACATCACATTAATATTTACCAATTTATCATGCCATTTTTGTGGAGAAATTATATAAATAAGAAAATCGAAAAATCACACCGAAAAATGGAAAAAAAAACTTGTTTACTCCTCAGACCTACGGGCTAAGGTGTATTGTTATGACCCTTTGGGGTGAGCGAATTTATGACGTTCCATATCCAATAACTAGAAAGTGAGGTTCTAGCAATTTCATGTGCGGGAATTGCAATGTAAGCTAACATCAGTTGTGCCGAAACTTGGAGTAACCAGATCTTGTTGTATTGTACTACTGCCATGGCGGTCTGGAAATATAACGCGAAGCGATTTTGATTTTAATATTTCTATCACTTCCATCTAATTGTCAATAACAATGTTGCTAATGAGTCAACGTGTGCATTTTATGTGAAGTTGTTTCTCTTGTTGTCAGTTGTCGAGACCAGAGGACGATTGTATCGAGAAGTGGAGGAAATAAAGCCAGCTTGAAAACCCATGAATAACCGCCGTGCTGGTTGTTGAGGAATTCAGGCCCACTGGCATCCGTTATCGAGGAAAGATCTCTGCCGAGGCGACACCCGAACGTATGATACACGGTTTGCAATCCACAGATGAGCATATCTGTAGTAAGCATAATCTCGATGGGTTTGGTTTCTCTTTGTGATTTATTACCTACCAAACGGAAATATTATATAATGGTCTCTCGGTGAATTCAAAATGGCCGCCATGTCGGACGACAGGAGAAGTCGCGTTAGGTCTTGTTAGGTGACCGAAAGTTGTGTTTATTAGCTCAAATTATTACATGTTTACAGAGCTATTATTTTTATTTCTTTGCAGCTGATCACATTTTCAATCTATAGCGTTATTTACACTGTAAATATGTGTTTTTGCAAAAAATATTAGGATAAGGTTGAGATGAGGTTACCATAGCAACATATATATCCATGGCTCTATTTTAAAGATTTGATGGTTTATAACATATTTAATACTGAACAACGGTCTAGGATAATTCATTTTAATTTAGAAAGTCTTCTGTAAGAGTGCCTAATGTTTGTCGATTTCTTGTTTTATCGCTCCTTCATTTCCATCATCCTTCTCTTTTTTGTTCCTTCGATAAATTGTGAATAGCTTCAGTGGATCGCACGACTATAGAGAAAGATAACAATTGGTTGTTGTTTAGCTCGAACCGAAACAAGGAACATTCTCCAAGTTCTGGGTTTCATATTCTCATTTGAATGCAGCCTAGCTTCGAATTTATCTGTTTCATGACTGTCCATTGTTCGTCCAATATATGATTTGCATATTGCTGTTGGAAGGGAAGGGCCTCGCTTGCGTTGCTGAGTCACGGAATGTTGTCTCGTTTCCCATATGATTGCACATGTATCAGTAACCTTGTTTTCGAAGAGATCATGTTATACATTTTGACATTTCGCATTGCGTATTCTACTAGCTATGATATTACTTCCACTGATGTGGAATTTACTAGTAGTATGACAGTAGCATGTTTTACTTTATGTAATTTCTCGGACGCGAATTAGTATATGCAAGCTTGTATGTTGAGTGATCAGCATGTGTGTGAAGGAGAACTGCCCCTTTATCTAGAGTCAGGTTCGCTCTCGTTGCCTTCTCTGTAACACTGCGTGTAGACATAAGACGTCGATGAGCTAAAGGTATAATTGTGATTCCATAAACTTGAGAATATGAAGGTCTGGAATATCATTAACAGGATCTGGGATGCAAATTGGTGTTTATTGTGCCGATACTTCGAGCAACCATATTTTGTTGTGTGATACACGTAAAACATGAAATATATCGTCTAGTTGGAAGTGTAACGTGTAGCTACTTCGATTTTAAATTCTCTTTCAGCTCTTTTGTTAATGAGTCAACGTGATTATTTCTGTCATATTGTTTCTCATGTTGTCAGTTGTGGAGAATTGAAGATAATTCTGACGAACTATGGAGGGAAGCTCTAACGAACTATGGAGGGAAGCTCTGAAGCCTGTGAAGATTATGGATCATCAGAGGAATCCTATCACCGTTGCACTATGTTTAGTCTAAAGTGTCCAACTGTGAGGGTGACAGATTCTCTACTTAATCGATACCCGAGAATATGATGCATGGTCCGGAGCCGCAATCCACAGATTGACATTACTGCTGGTAAGCATAATTTCTTTAGATTTGATTTTGGTTTTATTATCTGGCTATCGGAGAACAAATGGCACGTATAAATACCCGTCTGTTCTACGCTGTGGAGAAGCGTTACGTACGGTAACGAAAAAATAGTTTTGTTCCAGTGTAATGTCAAAGTATAACCCTCTGATCAAAATAGCGTGGGACAGTTTGCATATTCTTATGGCCAGAGGATAACAGGTAGATTCAAAATAGCGGTCATGTAGGATGCACAGAAAGTGACGTTCTTTCGTTATTTGCCCTGTTTCGGCCTTTGCTTACTTACAATTACATCAAACTAATTTGTGTCGACTGAAATAACGATTTTCTATCATACTTACTAGTTTCCAACATAAATATCGAGAAACGATAAAAGCCGGAAGTAGGTCTAAAAATACTTTCATACAAGATGACGATACGAAGAAAGCAGTGAATGATTTTTGTCCTATTTTTTGGTCAACCTCGACCTATAGTGAAAAGCTTAAGCTCCCGGCTCTAGAGTTTAGAATAAATATTTAAGATACATAACATCAAAGACAATCGCTATCGGTCAAAATTGTGTTTGATTGATTGGCTGGTATATTTTAATCAGACCAAATCGTGGATCACTTAATGGAACGAACAGAGTACCTGATTCCTATCGCCTAAGAATATTTGGGTGTGATTTCAATTATATTTAATTGTCTACACACGATTTACTTGATATCTTTAGGCGCCCAAAATATGTGTTCATGTGAGAAAGCTTTTCAATCTTTTTAGGATGTTGTGGATAATAACAAGCTTCACAAGTAAAAAAACTGTAGAATATGCTCATCTAGGCAGCCAGAAACGTTTCGATCAAGCCATGATAAGGCGATCTAGAATTGGCCATACCCGATTATCTCACGAACATTTACTAGAACAGTAACCATCCCCAAGGGGTATTCCATGCCACGAAGATCTCGCAGTGAAACATTGTCTGATCGACTGTATATATTTTAAGATTGTAAGAGATTCCTTTTATCAAGAAGCTACTTTAGAAGATCCATTTAGTCGAGTAAGAGAAGACTGTATTTTAAGTTATTTGAGAGCAATTGTTTTAATGTACATGTATGTACATTGTTTTGTTGTGTTGTATTGATTACTTCTGGATTGCTGGACTGTAGACTCATTTTTGCTGGAATACCGCGAATTTGGTTTGAGCGTCACTATATAGCTGAAATATTGCTGAACGCGACGGCAAACCTTAATTATCTCTCTCTCCTTACTTAATAATTATTTACAGCCTGGTAATAAATCGATAATACTCAGTCAATTAATATCACATGTCACTAACAATAAAAGAATATGAATACCTAAATAACCAGACAACAACCATGCATACAGGTAACAATTCAATCCTCTGGATTTTTCAGGATTTTATCCTCTTTTTCCGATCCTTACTTTTATGGATATATACATGTACATATACAGTCTGGCGAAGGCACTACTCCGGATCTTGGATCAAGTCAACCATAATAATGGTTCCATTCTCAGAATGATACATATACAGGAAACATAATTATAAAATGTCTAGATTTTAAAATACAATTAAATTTACTATCCTAATTTAATTGATGAGACTATGCTTGTGCGTGTTTCAGGGGCTGAGTCATGTCGTCAATTTCTATCCGCGAAGTGGCTGGACAATCATTTCAATCTGGTCCTCCCGAATCACGGACACTGGCATGGGAAACTCGATGCGACTGCAGAATGTGACGAAGAAAAAATTAAAACGAAGTATAAAAACTGTACTGATCTGGCTTGTGTGACGAGTTGGTCTATTGTTTCTGTCCACCACGAGCGTCGCTTTACAACCTCTGCTTCTACACAGTTTAGCATTCAAATTTTGAGCAAAGTTATCGCCCTTGACCAATTCAAGAGTCACCAATCATGACTGTGTCTGAAATGTTCACTTAAGTTTCGGATAAGCCTGTTAACTGTTGAAAGAGCTTTGGAAAATTGGGTTCCTGGCGTTTCAACGAATAGCAAAAAATGTGATCAATGTGATAGAGGGTGGGTTGCTTTAATCGATTGTATCTTTTGAACTAGTTCATTCAAATTATTATACGAAGCATGTATGTAAAAAGAAGAGATTGGTGCATACATATAAATTCCTGTCAGTGGAGTATTAGTCGAAATGCATATGTAGAATCCCAGCAAGCAACAAACATGTAGTAGAATTCACCTGGCAAATCGAAAAAGTGTGTTTGTGTCTTTGTATTTCTCTGTTTGCTGAATGTCTGTTGAATGCATAATTTTTGTACCGTTCTCTGTAGAAAATGTATTATTTATGATCTTGAGACAGTTTGTCTGTTAAATATCAATAGCCAGCCAGCATTGGCAAATAACTTATCCTATAGAAACCTATGGTTTGCACATGAACCAATTTGAAGAGTAATGAATTTCTGCTGATTGTTATAATAACATTTCTTTTCGTTTCAGGTAGCTGAAGAGTTCAAGAAGTACCGGGACGTTCATCTTGAAGTATCTTCATCTGTTTCTAATTTGTCTTCTGGGCTACAGACTCCTGTCTATGTGGAATCAAGTCTGGTATGATTTCGTAGATTTGGCTGATCGGTGAAAGTGCAGACATGGATGACGATATCAGTAGTGCTTGTGTTCTTCCCGTTTTGCCGCCACCAAAACGGAGAAAGAGAACAAACTCTGAGAAATGTGTACTCTGCCAAGAAGATTCACAGGATATTCTTCGAAAGGAACAGAGCACTTCCATAGAGAGGCTCGTTTTTGCGCTGCAGTGTAGGCAAGATGAGCGTTATGAGTTATGTTGTAGACTGGTCAAAGTGTATGTTCTGCAAGAATAAATCCCACAAAAAAGTGGCAAAAATGCTGAATACTAGTACGATTGAAGTGTGCCAATCTACCAAGGATTCTGCTGAAGCTTTAGGTGATGCAGATATGTTGCATATAATCTGTGGATTAAACAGCGACCTTGTGGCAGCAGAAGCAAAATATCACAAAGTATGCTTTTCAAACTACACCAGTAAGTCAAACATCAAACATCGCACTTTTAAGGCCGGCAAATATAAAGATCAATACACCAGCGCTTTCCGGGACTTAATTGATAGCCTTAAAACGGATTTGGAGCATGGCAAGGCATACGATATGCGCAGAATTCTCGAAAAATATCAACGTCTTCTAGTAATGCACGGTGTTGACCACGAAAAGGCCATCAAATACACAAAGCAGCATTTGAAGCTCAGATTGATGGGGCATTTCGGCGATGAGGTGGTATTCTACCAGCCCCGAATTAGAGAGCAGTCAGAACTGATGTATACCAGCTCAATATCACTGCAAGATGTTCTGAATGCAGCCTTCCAAAAAAAAACATTTGAGACACCCGAAGTCGGAGATTCTTCCGCTGACGAACAGGTTTCCCATCAGACAGAACGCACTAAACTTCTGTATCGCACTGCGATGCTGATCAGAGGGGATATTGGTGCATTCCTGTCAAACCTTTGAACACGGAAAATCTGAGTCTCATCACAGCAAAACCGCTTATACCAGACAGTGTATATTGGTTCCTGCGCTGGGTAATTTCGGCTGATGATAGTGATAATGCTGGGAACTTTCCGGCGGAATGCAAGAATCAGTCAGACGAGAGGTGAGTCATCATGGTGGCGCAAGATCTACTTCATTGCTCGTCGCATGCACGAGTTAAGACACCGAAGCACACCAGCCTCGCCATAGCAGTTCGGCATATAACTGGTCCAAAGGAACTGATGACATTGCTGAACCGAATGGGCCACTGTTCTTCATACGATGAGATAGAGGCTATTGACACCGGATTTGCAAAAGAGATGCTGGCTAAGACAGAAGAGATGGAAGTTGTCATTCCATCGAACATCTCTTCTGGTGTCTTCATCCAGATGGCTGGTGTCGTAACTCGTAACCTGTTTGTCAGCGAAAGAATCTCCGTCTTGGCTCAAATGTTTTTTTGGAAGGCTGCAATCAGAACATCTTGCAGTGATATTGAGCTGGCATACATTAGTCTTGACTGCTCTCTAATTTGGGGCTGGTGGGATACCACTTCATGGCCGAAATGCCTCATCAATCTGAGCTTCGTCAAATGCTACTTTGTGTATTTGATGGCCTTTTCGTGGTCAATACCGTGCGTTACTAGAAGACATTAATATTTTTCGAGAAGACTGTGCAGATCGTATGCCTTGCCATGATCCAAGTCCGTTTTAAGGCCATCAATTAAGTCCCGGAAAGCGCTGGTGTATTGATTTTATTTTCGCTGGCCTTAAAAGTGCGATGTTTGATGTTTGACTTACTGGTGTAGTTTGAAAAGCACACTTTGTGATATTTTGCTTCAGCTGCCACAAGGTCGCCGTTTACTCCACGGATTATATGCAACATATCTTCATCGCCTAAAGCTTCAGCAGAATCCTTGATAGATTGGCACACTTCAACTGTACTAGCATTCAGCATTTTTGTGATTTTTTTGTGGGTTTTATTCTTGCAGAAGATGCACTCTGACCAGTCTACAAGACTTGACTGTGATCTGGACCGTCTCCCTAGCTGACCTGCGTCCGTCGTATCCGATCTCTTCAAGCTTCAGACGGCGACGGAGATGGTCCTCTTCTCTTCTCAAATCTGGAAGCAGTCGCTCATAACGCTCATGTTGCCTACACTGCAGTGCAGAAATGATGGAAGTGATCTGTCCCTTTCGAAGAACATCCTGTGAATCTTCTTGGCAGAGTACACATTTGTCATAGTTTGTTCTCTTTCTCCGTTTTGGTGGCGGCAAAACGGGAAGAACACAAGCACTACTGGTATCGTCATCCATGTCTGCACTTTCACCGGTCAGTCAAATCTACGAAATCATACCAGATTGAATTCCTCATAGACAGGAGTCTGTAGCCCAGAAGACAAATTAGAAACAGATGAAGATACTTCCAGATGAACGTCCCGGTACTTCCTGAACTGTTCAGCTACCTGAAAGAAACGAAATGTTATTATAACAATCAGCAGAAATTCATTACTCTTCAAATTGGTTCATGTGCAAACCATAGGTTTCTAGGATAAGTTCTTTGCTAATGCGGTCTGGCTATTTATATTTAACAGGCAAACTGTCTCAAGATCATAAATAATACATTTTCTACAGAGAACGGCACATAAATTATGCATTCAACAGACATTCAGCAAACAGAGAATACAAAGTCACAAACACACTTTTTCGATTTGCCAGGTGAATTCTACTACATGTTTGTTGCATGATGGGATTCTATATATACTCTTCGACTAATACTCCACTGACAGTAATTTATATGTATGCACCAATCTTTTCTCTTTACATCCATGCATCGTATAATAATTTGAATGAAGGAGTTCAAAAGATACAATCGATTAAAGCAACCCACCCTCTATCACATTCCCTCATTGATGGAAAAAACTGTATTTGACCCCCATCATACAAAATGGCCTGTAGAAAAAATGCTATACCACAATTTGAAGTGACACCCACCCTAAAACTGCTTAGGAGAGGTTGCCCTAACATAATATGCAATCAGACCTTGTATGTGGTGTGGGTTGAGCAAGACCCTTTGTTAAGGCCTATACAGGAATTAGCTCCTTGACTATAGGGTGTGCTATCGCAAAATCAGTACGCAGGTGAGGTGGAAGTGACCGATTGGTCAGATTCTAGGGTCAGTTTAACTGATTAGTAATCAGTATATGTATCTACATGTAGGCAATGTCCGTAGAGATGGCTCATTCGAGCCTAGCTCATCGCCGAGTATAGATTTCTTTCAATACATTTGTGATTGTGCACGTTTCGTATGATCCTCTGGCCAAATATTTTATTTATAAAGTTTTAATTCCAAATTGGCACTTATATGGATTACCCAAACTCCATAAATCTAAAGAAATAATCCAGGCTTTCCAAGAACAAAAAAAATTGAAGGGATCGCATGTGCCCGGTATCACTATAGAGTACATGTCTACTGTTTACAACAGCTGATCGTGGCAGTCACATGACCAAGCAAGGATCACATGATCTATTGGCCTGGGAATCCCCTGTATTAGTGGGAAAATATTCCGGCCAGTAAATTATGGAAGATTTATACCATCTCCAATGCAATAAAACAGAACTTAATAATCTGATCTCTTACAAGATGATAGATTAGATCGAGATGAACATCAATAATCGTGGCAAATTTAATATATATATATACACAAAATGAATCATCTGATACACGAGATTTTAAAAATAGCTCCGTGCGTTCAAGGCAATGTGCCAGACTTTAAATCCATACTAAGGAAGTGGAACTCTCAGAAAAGACTCTGCAGGTAATCTGCACCTGCCTCGCACTACAATGCACCATATAACAGCACTAAAGAATGCGAATAAAACATATTTACCCATAAAAATGTCATCAAATGTCGACAAGGCAAAGCAGCTCAACACCCGCAAGTTTGACGTCACCGGACTATCGGGGAACCCTCGAAACTGCAGTCTTGGTGCACAACAAATCAATCGCTAAACCCAGACCGACAATACATATAGTAGGGAGTATCAGTAATGGGATAAGGTAGTTAAACACCTACATGTATGCTAAGCAGAAAATAGATATAAAGTACCAGGGGGGATGTTACAGTCATACCCGGGAACCATTTACGACTGCAGTCTTCACGCTGGGCGATCAACTTCGCACGTGCCGTTCACATATGCCATAAGATGTCACTTGGGCATGGATTGTTTTCCACGGGAATTTAATTCCCGTCGGCACTCTCGCTAAATAATTTGTGGGAATCCAACAGATTCCCGTAAATTTTAAAAATGTGTAGAGATGATAGCATTGAATTCCCGTGGATTCCCATAGAGCTGGATTGCGAGAATCTATTTGGATTCCCGTGAATTTTGACGAAAAACAAGGCCGGTTGGGATCGTGTTTCGCACATTTTCGGCTACAGGTGGTGCCAAATCTACATTTGGTTTCCGGGCAAAAACTTGATGACCCCTCTTCAGATCCTTCTCAAAGTTCATATGCCGATAGGTATGCCAGGAGATGTCGTTTGGGATTGCGTTTTGCGTGCTCGCACATACAGGTGGTGACATCTGGTGGCAAAGTCTAAATTTGGTTTCCGGGCAATAGGCTGAGGATGCCTTCAGATTCAGATTCAGATTCTTCAGATTCTGAGATACAACACCTATCACGAATCGTAAGATTCTTGGTATGTGCTTTAGAATAGGTTAACCAGAAGACTATACTGTGAAGTCATGTGGCTCTGTCAGTATGTCGGCACCTCTTCCCACTTCCCTTATATGCGTTGTAATTCAGAGTCTGGTCAAACTTAATTTGCAGATAATATACCATGAAATGTCGATTGGGGTTGTATTTCGGTTACATAATTTTCGTGCTACACCGTGAGGAAACTATATTACAGCAGCAATCCACATTCAGTCAGCCATTCTGAATTGATCTCAAAACCTGGGGAGGCGGAAAGACCCTTCTGCTTCTTACGCCTGTGAAGTAGTAGTTGCCACCCTCATGTATATCCCCTGAGACCGACAACGCTTATAAATATTGCTGCCATTTTGGCCGGGGACCTAGCATCCTCTGGCTGTTTGTTTAGATATCTGACTGTGAATTGCAACTTATGTTATAGATGATATTTGCCAAGTTAGTCCATGTAGCCATGGTAAAGAGCATGTGAATCAAGCGGTGATCACCACAGTCCTCCACTTGCGGCTCTTCTATCCCGTTGTCCAGTTGATCACAGAAGCTGTACTGTCGATTGTGTTGTACAGAAAGCTGAAATGAAAGAAAAATATTATTAGAGAGCTATTTCTGATTTACAAGGCGCAGGCAGCCCTTCTGATGACACAAATGTGATTTCAATGCACAGGGTATTAATAGTGATAATGGTACTATAATAGGTAATCTCAGCTACTAAATAATTTGTATCACAATATATTATTTGCTGAATATGTTCAAAATGATGTGACAACCTCTTTATAACTGAAAACATAGAAATAGAATGATGTGCATGCGCTATGATATTTCATGAACATACTTAGCATTCTCCAACTCTAATGTATCTGACATAGATACCTCGTGCCCAGAAAATTTAGTATGGGAGTTCACAGAGTAACGCTTTGCTCACCCTTTATTCGTCCTACGATGTTACTCGTTAGTGCTGGCAGATCCCCATAGCCATATCGTCAAGGGAGAAGAGTGTGTTCATCATCAGATGTTGATTGTTTCATTCTCCTAAAAGGTGTTTTGCATTTGTTGGTGATACTGGTGCTGGTATACATATACACTGCTCCCAGGTGACAGTTCAATCATCTAAAACATAATATAAACATTTCAATGAAAGATTTATATATATTGGGTAGGATATATGATCAAAATTGAAAAACATCGAACAAAGATATATATATTGTGGTTGCCATAGTAATGGTAGCCAACTCGGATTTCAGCGCTTGACTTAAGAATGTTCTCTATATGTGTGAGACCGATTCATCTTGTTTCTTCCCAAAGGAAAACAACACCAGGGCATCTCCCCATTTGCATACACTTCGCCATCCTTGTTGAAAGCGACGTTAAACCCTATTCACTCACTCACTCACTTCGCCATCCATACGATGGCTTGCGAATCGTGTGTCTCCATTGTTGCGGATCGATATCCGGTACTTTACCGGATTCTGTTCGGCCTTCATCCGGCAGAGAACAGACTCGAGAGAAATCTGATAAATTACAGGTTTTCACACCACTTCTGAAACAGATATTGCCTGGGCTTACGAAATATATGGGTATGTATAACTTTCGTATCATCCAAGAGGTGTGGTGGATCTGAAATTTTGAACAAGTAGTTCATCACATGACTCGAAAATGGCGAGTTACGTTGGGGTTACGTCGGTAGACTTTAGCTGATTGGCTGACGAAGTCACGTGGTATTGATTTATGGAAATTCCCTCTAGCAGTTGCCGAAAGTAGGCTGAACATGGATACACACGATCCCGGGGTCAGTCTTACCACGTATAGATGACCGAGATGGTTACAGGTTGGGCATCTCCCGAATCAAAACAAACACGGACAATGACATCTGATTTCACAGGGGATGAAATATACAACAGATTGCATGGCTTTTACAAATTCGCTTGGATATGGTCATATTCGGAGAGGTTAACATTATGAGGCCTAGAATGTGATTCGGAACTACTAAAAATAACTGGTCTTTGCTAGGATAGACCCCCTATTCGCCATGGTACAGCTTTGTCAGACGAATCATGCCTAGACATGATCATTATTAATGAGAATACAATAATGATTTCAGAGGGTTATCAAATTATTTAAAACAATTATTTACCATATTATTTACCATATGTATGCAAACAAGAGAGGGTGGGCGGGACCAGTACCATCTCTGCAATGATCATTCCTCTCTATGGATCTGAACCACCATGGCATGAATGGTTTGTGATAACCAATGGTGGGGTCCCGAGATCCCACCACATAGCTGTTTTACGCTAGCAATCACCCAGGCTCAGTCTTGGTCACAGCATAATACATTTGCAGAAATAAAAGGAACTGGCACATTAATACCAGTATGGTGACGGCGTTCCCCATTCCCTTAAATATATTAATTATGATACAATACCCCATTTTTGATACATGCATATATCCAGGCCGATTTGGGATGGTATCAGTAACCTGCTTCATGTGTGCCCTAAGCATGATAAGGGGATGACCTCCAGATTATTGGAACAGACTAACTTGAAAAGTAGTCTGGAAATGTGAATCAAATAGGTGAAACTGCCACATATTGACGTGTTCATCATGTTTATAATTTATTAGCAAAAGAATTCGTGTCTGGGTATATTTTCGAAGATATATGACAGGATCAGAGGAAAAAAACATGATAATATTCAGCTACAAATTCTGCCATAACGGTCGCTTTTATGGGTGAGCTTAGTTTTCCGTGGAATTCATAACAAATGTCACATGTTAGTCGTATAATGACGATACGACCTTCAACCCGGGGATATGACATTAGTGGCCCCGTGCGTAAGATTATGTCCCCGGGCGGTCCCGGGCTGCTCCCGGACGGTTCCGGTCGGTCCCGGGCGGTGTTTAGCATGACCGAAATGCGACTGTATAATTTTGCTGACTCTTTCTCGCAGAAATTCATTTTCGTGCGATAATGTTTTGTGTTGTTGTTGCAGTATACGATACAAACAGAATAACAACTGTCTGTCCCACATAATATCAAAAGTATCCAAAGTATCAAGAAAATCCTTCCAGTAGTTTTCGGTGTATCGCGAAAACAAAAAATATCGATGGGAGATTTGTGGGTTAATTTTTGACGTCATGACATCAAGCCTGCATGTTATAACATTGGCAGATCAACTTCATCGTGGTCCCAAAATAGTAGTTTTGTGGGTTCCGAATCACGGGTGTAGGGTCAGAACACCCCGAGAAAGTGGATATGTTTATAAACATCTCTCCATACAATCATATTAATAGTCAAACAAAATATCCAATGATTTGCGATATATATATTAACTCACCAGCATTGTAACATAATGCTGCAGGGGAGATGTCAATTCCGGATCAACGAAATACTCGCCGTTTATTCCGTGTGATTACGTGATGGAAAATTGTGACATTGAAGACTTCTCACACAGACAAATATCGGAGGATAATGTTATTTCCCCCCCCCCCCCGACATCTTAGTTATTGTTTTGAATAATTTTAAGTCAAAGAACTCGGAACTGTATGATCTTCATCCCCCCCCCCCAAGATTTCAACATTTTCATCATTTCTGTTCATTATTAAAACTGAGAACAAATATATGTGTGTTCTTTCCTCTATGTTCTTTCATCTGAATAGTCAGACGCTAAATTAAAGAGTTAAATTTATATATGTATACATTGTAATCCTGAAGATGCGGGTCGAATTAATTCTGAATTCAACGGTTACGGCATCATGATCTGGTTTTAATCTTCAGAGCGTCTGTTAGTGAAAATATGTTATCGAGATTTCTATTGCTTAGAATTGAGGTATATGGCTGAAACTGGCACATATTAACGTGTTCATCATGTTTATAATTTATTAGAAAAAGAATTCTTGTCTGGGTATATTTTCGAAGATATATGACAGGAACAGAGGAAAAAAACATGATAATATTCAGCTACGAATTCTGCCATAACAGTCGCTTTTATAGGTAAGCGTAGTTTTCCGTGGAATTCATAACAAACGTCACACGTTAGTCGTATAATGACGATACGACCTTCAACCCGGGGATATGACATTAGTGGCCCCGTGCGTAAGATTATGTCCCCGGGCGGTCCCGGGCTGTTCCCGGGCGGTTCCGGTCGGTCCCGGGCGGTGTTTAGCATGACCGAAATGCGACTGTATAATTTTGCTGACTATTTCTTGCAAAAATTCATTTTCGTGCGATTGTGTTTTGTGTTGTTGTTGCAGTATACTATACAAACAGAATAACAACTGTCTGTCCCACATAATATCAAAAGTATCCAAAGTATCAAGAAAATCCTTCAAGTAGTTTTCGATGTATCGCGAAAACAAACAAAAATCGATGGTAGATTTGTGGGTTAATTTTTGACGTCATGACATCAAGCCTGCATGTTATAACATTGGCAGATCAACTTCATCGTGGTCCCAAAATAGTAGTTTTGTGGGTTCCGAATCACGGGTGTAGGGTCAGAACACCCCGAGAAAGTGGATATGTATATAAACATCTCTTCATACAATCATATTAATAGTCAAACAAAATATCCAATGATTTGCGATATATATATTAACTCACCAGCATTGTAACATAATGCTGCAGGGGAGATGTCAATTCCGGATCAACGAAATACTCGCCGTTTATTCCGTGTGATTACGTGATGGAAAATTGTGACATTGAAGACTTTGCACACAGAAAAATATCGGAGGATAATGTTATTTCCCCTTATTATCTTAGTTATGGTTTTAGAATAATTTTAAGTCAAAGAACTCTTCATCCCCCCACCCCAAGATTTCAACATTTTCATCATTTCTGTTCATTATTGAAACTGAGAACAAATATATGTGTGTTCTTTCTTCTATGTTCTTTCATCTGAATAGTCAGATGCTAAATTAAAGAGTTAAATTTATATATGTATACATTGTAATCCTGAAGATGCGGGTCGAATTAATTCTGTTGTCCGAAATACGATGGAAACGTGGCTGCTACTTTTTTTTAGAAATTTTGGATCTTAATTCGATGCAGTATAAGGGAGGAATCCATATCAGGTCCCATCGGACAACATTTTTTACATGTTTCTATTGAACCAGGTCTGTGTCGACCGTGTACAAATAAGCATGGTTCAAACTACCGAAATGCTCCTAGAATTAATTTAATTAATGAGGATAATTGCCGTTTATGGTATGGTCAGATGTAAGTCTAGATGTGAAAAGTGATTCAAAACTCCCCTATTAACTGTAGGTATTGGTCATTTTTGTCCATTCTCAACAGATTTTAATGAAATATGGAGGGGGGAAATAGTATTTTTTTGTTTATATACTGTGTATAAATGTTTCAATGTTTTACGATAAATTGTCTGTAAAGATATCTGGGACAGACAGTAGTAACATATGCCAACTTAAAACTATGGAAGTATATATAATATCCAAAGTCAATAAGCTATACAGTTACTCCGTTTTCTGACCTGTTCATCTAGGCATAGGCCTATATACTTACTTTACTGGTACTTGCCTTGTTCCGTTGGAACAGTTGTTCAGTTCA
>JAVTVY010036249.1:0-16737 GCA_036873755.1 Hanleya hanleyi | reverse complement strand
TCTGAAATTTTCATCATACATCCTCCACGCCATGCCTGAATAGCGTGCAGCAGCAGACCTAACTGAATGCATGTATTTGAGCATCTCTCTGGCCTTAGTTGGGTGACACTCTAAATAGATATCCATATATATGGTAAATGCAGTCAGCCAGGTATCGATATCAGGGATTGGCTTGGAGATTACTTTGGGACGCATAACTGCCTTACCGTCATCCATACCAAAACTCAGTGAGTATGCTGGTTCCAAAAGCTCCTTGTTGGATTTCACTAGGAGGGAAAAATCAACATACCCACCTTTCCAGATTTTCTGCCTTATGTTATCGGGTACGTGCGCACTGACAGAGTCGCATAGGCTGTGTAATGGAGTAGGTTCATCAGGTATAGGGATGGGCATATCAAAATCCCACCCACAGGGCAAAGGGGTTTGTTGTGCACCTGACATAGGGGCCATAGATATGTGGGTCATGTTATCCAAGGAACCATGTCCCTCGGCCCCATTGGTATGCTGAATTTCTGAAGAACCTCTGGGAGATGATATGGAATTGGTACATGTGGGCCCTGACTCCCCCTGAGAATTTGTAGCCACAACGGTAGGCCTATTTATGCCTTCCCCACTGATTCGAGTAACCGGAGGCAAATTTTCCACACTAGCCACAGTCGACACATTTTGCTCAACATTATTTTCCATACTTTGTGCAACATAGGCCCCCAACCGACTCATATGAGGCTTTGCCTGTTGAAACATATCTGCCATGTGATTGAATGAGACTAATGCCTCAACAAATTTAGCATTACTAGGCCCACATGTACCGGGACCATCAAAATTACAAGTCATGTTTTGTCTATACAATTCAATTGTATCATTGTTGACATTACCCAAATTACCCCCGGGATTATGTTGGGGCCGCTCCGACTCCCGGTTGGCGGCAATTACCCTCCGAGTGTCAGTGACAATGTCCCTGTTGTTGTTGTTGTTGTTGTCACTAACCCCACCAAAAGTTGGTGCATCTTGAGATCTAGTTCAACAAGCTGAACCCTGCTGACATTTAATTTTGTGATATTGACAATGCAGGGTTCAGCCGTTGAACCGAAATTTCCTATCGCAAAATTTTCGCCTCCCGACCTGGGTAACAGCGGGTGGATTTGCGCTCATAAAAAAGCAATAATACCTACCGCTTTGTGCTCGTTTGGATAGAATACGTATTTGCCTACTTCCCTGGCCATTTATTTTCTCTGTCCAGCTCCTTTCATTTCCATAAACGACAAAAGAAAAAAATATTATCGCGGACGATCTTCCAAACACGAAATCTGCCGCCATTTTCGAACACTGTCACGTGAGGTTATTCTAAATTCAGGTTTACAAGAGTCGGAAAAACTGAATCCGCTCAGTCGACCCAGTCGCTTAGGGAGATGAAAAATCCCATGAATTACCTTTCTCAGCATGTGCCTTCCATTATGCTTGATATCGATAGTTACAATTTTACATTTAAATGCAGATAATGTGACAGCCTTATGAATGAGCCGTTTCCGACCTTCCTGTATACAATCCCGAATTTACAAATTAGTCTCGTGCCACCTTTTCAAAATGGCGGCGGATTTCGTTTTTGGAAGATCGTCCGCGATGATATTTTTTTCTTTTGCCGTTTATGGAAATGAAAGAAGCTAGACAGAGAAAATAAATGGCCAGGCAAGTAGGCAAATACGTATTCTATCCAAACGAGCACAAAGCGGTAGGTATTATTGCTTTTTTATGAGCGCAAATCCACCCGCTGTTACCCAAGTCGGGAGGCGAAAATTTTGCGATAGGAAATTTCGGTTCAACGGCTGAACCCTGCATTGTCAATATCACAAAATTAAATGTCAGCAGGGTTCAGCTTGTTGAACTACTTGAGATCCAGTCTTCGGCTTTGACTTAAACACCGATTGTGTTTTCCTTTTAGAAGGCGGTCTTGATGTAAACACTGAACTTGATGGTCTTTTTGGCATAATTGATCTCACAAGAAAGAAAGTATTAATGGAAAAAGAACTGAAACTTTGACCCAGCATGCGCCAATGTTACATAGATCTGAGCATGCAGTATTTTGACCTTGAATGACCCGAGTGACGCGGGAAGCCAAATGAACTCGACCAAGGGGAAGTTACTCTCACCCAGCCAACTTCCAAATAATTACCAGTGATCTCCCTTAGACCACAGCACAATCTGCGCTCAAATAATACAATTTAGCATACAACTCCGTTTTGCTAAATTAGTTTATCGCGAGTTCTTTCATCCATAACAAGGTTTGTCCAATATATCGATCCACCAAGGGAGAGATATGAAAGGATTTGCTTGGAAATTGTCTCCCTTACACTGTAACTGACAGCAGGGTAATAATATTAGTGTAAAGGCCGAACATGGAAGTTGATAAATTGATATGTTTAAGTCCAATGCGAATAACCTCACTGTATACAATATTGTTCAATGATTTTCTAAGCTGCAGTATATTGTTTGTGATAATACCATTACAAGCGTCTAGTCCGTCATTCATGTCAAACTGTAACATGGTTTGATATGGTATTACAACGAGCATATACAAAGGTATTACCATCGTTTCCACAATACAGGCACCTTTGGCGATACATATCGCATGCTGATAGCAAAATACGAGCGTAGCGTGCAAGATCTATGGCATTACGTTTCGTAACTTGTGTCTAATTCCGTTTAACCCGGGGCTAGGGGCCGTATGAACCCATGTACTTCAAGATCCTTATGGTTCTCATATGAACAGTCGCAATCAAAGCGTGACTGAGATACATCATTCTCTAGATGACGAATTTACAGCGAATGTTATGGATTAAGAATACTGATCCGCGATACGGATTTGATATTTTTGGAACATAATGATGTCTTGCCGGCACCATTGAAAACTGTTGACTGCTTCTTTCTTGCAGGAAACTAGCCTATGTTATGTATACTATGATTGTCTTTTTGAATTTGGTGCTAATTACAAGCGTCCAGTCCGTCATTCATAATCCAGCCGTCGTCCATTAAAGAATATCCGCGTCTATAATCCAAAGACCTATTCCATATTCCATATAACAGAGATGATTACAACTGGTCGTAGATATATTAATGTCGGAAGCCATAAAGCATTCTTTAGCTCTACTACATACAAGAGATATCATTCATGGGATGTTTCTTTGTTTATAGAGTTGCTTGAATTTCTCATTAAAAATATCTATGTGAAATTTGGCAACACAATATATCAACAGCATATAGGTATTCCAATGGGTACTAATTGCGCACCCCTGTTGGCTGACCTGTATCTGTTCTCTTATGAATATGACTATATGCAGGCGCTTTCAAAAACCGATCCATTCAAAGCCCGTTCCTTCTCATTCACCAAACGCTATATAGACGATCTTCTCGCTGTGGATAATCGCTATATAAATGACGCAGTGAAGGATATATATCCACCTTCACTGGATTTGAAGGAAACTACAGATAGCCCTACAGGCACATCATATTTAGATCTATATCTCTATAAAAATGAAGCGGGCATTCTCTCTCGTCGACTTTATGACAAAAGAGATGATTACAATTTCGACATCGTAAACTATCCCTTTCTGGACAGTAATATTCCAGTGGGACCTGCATATGGCGTATACATATCTCGCCTAGTAGGATTTGCTAGATCCTGTGTTAAATGTGACGATTTTAATCAACGTCACAAAACATTGTTGCAGAAACTTTTAAAACAGGGCTACACCACCAAGCGCCTCCACTCAAAGTTTCTCAAATTTTGCGGATAGCAAAATACGAGCGTAGCGTGCAAGATCTATGGCGTTACGTTTCGTAACTTGTGTCTAATTCCGCTTAACCCGGGGCTAGGGGCCGTATGAACCCATGTACTTCAAGATCCTCATGGTGCTCATATGAACAGTCACAATCAAAGCGTGACTGAGATACACCATTCTCTAGATAATGACTTTAGAACGATTATTATGGATTAAGAATACTGATCAGCGATACGGATTTTATATTTTTGGAACATCATGATGTCTTGTCGGCATCATTGAAAACTGTTGACCGCTTCTCTCTTGCAGGAAACTAGCCTATGTTTATGTATACTATGATTGTCGTTTTTGAATTTGTTGCTAATACTGTTATATGGATATGGAATAGGTCTTTGGATTATGGACGCGGATATTCTTTAATGGACGACAGCTGAATTATGAATGACGGACTAGACGCTTGTACTAGCATCAAATTCAAAAAGACAATCATAGTATACATAACATAGGCTAGTTTCCTGCGAGAGAGAAGCCGTCAACAGTTTTCAATGATGCCGACAAGACATCATGATGTTCCAAAAATATAAAATCCGTATCGCTGATCAGTATTCTTAATCCATAATAATCGTTATGAAGTCGTCATCTAGAGAATGATGTATCTCAGTCACGCTTTGATTGTGACTGTTCATATGAGCACCACGAGGATCTTGAAGTACATGGGTTCATACGACCCCTAGCCCCGGGTTAAGCGGAATTAGACACAAGTTACGAAACGTAGCGCCATAGATCTTGCACGCTATACGTTATACTGTTATTTGGAATATGGAACAGGCCTTTGGGTTATGGACGCGGATATTCTTTAATGGACGACGGCTGAATTATGAATGACGGACCAGACGCTTGTAATTTACACAATGCAATCATCATGGCAAATCAGTGTATGCCGTGTTACATTTTTATATAGGTTCTCTAACCCAAATTTCCTACAGGGATCTTTTAAAATAGGATTTTAAAATATCCTATATGATCAGTGGCTTGTCGGATCCTAAAGGCTCATATGAAAATTGTCCTATGTATAAATGGTACCTCGCCCACATCCTCCCTAGCTCAAATCTCCGCATTCACGCGGATCTACACGGAATTTACACGGAACAACACGGAACTGAAAAATTTCCGTGTCAGCTGAATATATCCACACGGAGTTTTCTCCGTGTTAAGGACACGGAGTTTGTGGACTTTGATTATTTTTTGACACGGATTGGACTTAGATTATTTTTCAATAATAGGACATACATTTACACAGGTCCAGGCCATATTGGACATAGCAATGTAAGATAATGTACTACATATTGGAGAGCACCTTTCTGGAGAGTAAAAATAAAAAAAAATAAAAAAATAAAAATTATTGAGTGATTTATTTATTTCTTCTTATTTTTTAGAAAGGCAAACTCTAAATAAAACAAACTAATAAAACTATTACACTAGACCTCAATCACATCGCTTTTGTTCTTCTATGAAACAAAGTCCTCAAATCGGAATAATATATATAGAAAATCAAACTATCCAGTTTCTAAAGCAAAGGACTCCCAGGTGGCGCCCATGTCACGTAGTTTGTGGGTGTTGTTGTTGATGTTGCAACATGATGCATGATCGCGATGTCTTTGACAATGAACAACATCTGAACTTCCAATAAAGTACTTGAAATTTGTTGGTAGAAGAGGTCAGAAATGGAAACTAGTAATGTATTTAAACTATCAACGAAGTAGGTGATCTTTTAATAATAATGTCATTAAATGTTCTGCTATAAATTATAATTTCGAAGAACAACATTGACGAAAATTTTGCTTGCCTGATCATGTGAGGGCACTGCCTCCAAGTTTTGGTTGCTCGGTCTTCCAGGACGTACGGCTAGCTAATTAACGAGCCCTGATCCCGCTTAAGCTTCTTGCCTAATGTGTGATTAACTACCACTTATTGAGTGTAGATGTGTGTTCATTTCGGCATTGATAATTCATGTTGTTGTTGTTGTTGTTGTTGAAATCATGCCGAGGTCCGTCAGTCAATCGGCTGACTTCCCTGGTCCACGTGATCTCGTGCTGCAGAATAGCGCCAAAGATACGGCAGGCTTACCTGTATATTAGCTCTTGCAAATCCCTCCGGTGGACCAGTACCTCCTATTCGCACGACTGGGTGTGGTTGACTGGGGCCCGTGCTTCCTGACTTTTCCCGATTTCCCTTTCTAGCCTTTCCAGCCCTCTGATTGGTCGAGGACGATCGGGACTCTTCGGTTTTATCTGCCGGTCCAACATAATCTCGGCGGACCTAGTCCAACCACTACCACACCCTTCCCCTTCCTGAATTTTGGGGTGGGTTTTCTCCAGCCTTCCAACCTTTTTTTTATCGTCGTCTTTTGTATCCAGCCCTAGCCCTACCCTAACTGTCCCTAACTTCAAAATATGTTGCTAAAAACTCCCTGATATTCTCAAACCTTATGCTACACTTAAAATGGTGAAATTCCAATTACTCCAGCATTTCTGCCTAGTATGGCCTGCACCTAAAAATAAGCAATGTCAGCTTCAAAAATGCTGACACTAAAACTTCCCTATAACCCTAACATTATGCTGCACTTAAATGGTGCCATTCCAGTTACTTCCAATATTTTCATTGAACATGGTATGCACCTTAAAAATAAGCAATACCAACTTCAAAAAATACTAATGCTAAAACTTCCCTATATCTGCACTTAAAATGGTGCTCTCTATCAAATACACTAAAATTGTATTTTACAGATTCAAAAAATACTCCACTTATCCCTTTCTTTCCAAACCTCAACTTCAGCCTGTTAGCAGACCGCGAGGCTACCTAACACCCCACTACCCTAACCTTTTCAGTCAACCTCGTCGGGTTTTGACTTCACTATTCCCCGCTGGCCCCCAAATTCCCTCCCCCCCCTCACCGGGGCATGCCTACTAGCTGCCCCAGTGGAAAATCCAAGAGCTACCCATAAAAATTCACCAATTCCTTAAAATATGAACCCCAAGGCCTACCAGCCTTATCCCCTCCCTCACAAAATTAGGCTGGCTCACCAGCCATTTTGCCTGGAGCCAGCCACACACGCTGAGTACGGAGCCGACAAGTCACCCAACCCACCAATTCTTTAAGATCCTTCAACGGCCTTTCCAAATGTTTAGGCCTAGAATTGGCACCTACCAATAAAAAGGACTACATAATCCTGAAGGGCGACAAAAAAGGGAGAAACTTTAAAGCTTTAGTTCCTGTAAATCCCACTAATTTATTTTCAGCTATTATGTAAAGCTGAGGCTGATATCAATAGCCATAACAGGCACTAAGTGTCTCCCCTTTTGTATTCAGCGTGTGTGAGTTACACAATTTATACAATATTCACAAGAATGTGAGGCCCAAGAGGGAGAACCGGCTGCCAGCTTTCTCCCTCCCAAAGGCCCCCATTTTCAAAAATCACCCCCCTCCCCATCTGTTTTCTCCTGGGATGAGTCCTGAGAAATAAGATGTGAGCCCCCAGAGGCAGGACTGCCTGTCAGCGTCCCCCCTTCCAAGACCCCCATCCCAAGACCCATCCCGTTTGTTTCTGTATTTCCCTGGAATGTCAGGCCCGTCTTCCGGAGACCACCCGCGAAACGCCCTATGCCGGAAGATGATAGAATCGGCAGGCGTTCCGCCGGGTCATCTCCGCGACCAGCCGGGGTGGTAAATTCTTCACCCCGGCAATCCATTGGATGACGGGCCAAACACCTCAGGGGGTGTTGATGCGTGGGAACCCTGGAGGAGACTGGTATGGCGCGTCTGACTCCACCAGCAGCCGATCCATGGCCAGGCCCTGAACGGCAGCCCTGGTGTCCCCGCAGTTCATGGCACGGGCGCTCACCCAAAATATGGCATTTGGGAAGCGCCCAAGCCATGACTCAAGGGCAACAGGCTTCCCCAGGAAGCAATGAACATGGACCGGGTGCGGTGCCGGCAGTGTCTCCCCAGGATCCCCAAGAGGTCATTGAGGGCCACGGTCTGCCCTTCTCCGTCCCGGCCGCCACCCCCCCCCCCCACCCGGGTATTTTCCCGGCAATGGGTGACCACCGGGAGGTTCAGCTGGACCGCCAGTGGCAGGGTTTCCTTCAAGAAGTTAGCCTGACACTGGCGCTCCACGGCAGACTCATGGTCCTCATAATCTAACCCCACCTCCCCCAGACCAACACATCCAGGTGACCGCAGCAGTTGCCGAAGCCTGTCCTTTGTTCCCTGGTCCACAGGACGGCTGGCCTGGTGGAGGTGAAGTCCATAGGTGGTGTGCACCCTTGGGTCCCCGAGGAGCGTGGTCATGGATCTTGATCTCCAGCCCCCCGGGAAGACAAGGTTGCACACCACATGCTGCATCACCACTGGAGTCCTTAACAAATGAATTGTCCCAACCTCGTCCCCGATGGCCTCCAAGGTATACCTACCATGAAGACGACCGAGGACGACGTCCAGATGGCAATGAGAGTCCACCAGCCTCGGAGGCGGATGGGCCTGAGCAACCCATATAGGGTTGTCCAGACCCGAGGAGTCCATTGGCCTTTCTAGCCGCCGGAACTCCTCCCTCTGACGGACTGGCAGAATGGCCAGTAGCCTGGCCAGTATTCGCCAGTCCATCAAGCACCCACCGAGGCCGGGGGACTCAACGAATATTCCCCTGGCGCCATCCCGCAAGCCATATCAAAACCCATCATGATGGCTTGCCTGGTGACTGCGGGACGAATTACAAGCGTCTAGTCCGTCATTCATAATCCAGCCGTCGTCCATTAGAGAATACCCGCGTCCATAATCCAAAGACCTATTCCATATTCCATATAACAGTATTAGCACCAAATTCAAAAAGACAATCATTGTATACATAAACATAGGCTTGTTTCCTGCAAGAGAGAAGCGGTCAACAGTTTTCAATGATGCCGGCAAGAAGACAGGGGTCTGAATTATGAATGACGGACTAGACGCTTGTATTCCGGGTAAAGCCTGTGGGCCCGGACATACTCCAATAACTCTGGGTATGTCCGGACCCCCAGGATTGGCATTAGGGTATGGAGGAATCCATGGAACAGTACCACCCAGTTCCACCAACGAGTGTCTGTGAGGGCCCATCCTTCCGTGGATTCGTGTCCAGGATCCAGCCCATGTTTTAGCGTGAAACACAGGCTGGACTGATGAATTTTGCACAGCCAGCAAGCCACCCCAGGAGACATCCAGAACGGAAAATGTTTCCGCTCCAGATGTCTCTTGGGGCGGCTGCCGGACCATGTACACAATGGACACAATGGACACTGGTGCCCCTCTCGGAAGATAGCATTAATCTTCGCGATGGAGCAGGAGTCGACCGAACCCGGGGTCAGCGGACGGGTGACAGCCGACCAGCGTCCCCCGGCCGATCCCGGACTCGGTCCACTCCCAGGAGCATCCCCAGTGTCCATTGCCGATGGAGGCACTGCCGAATCCGAGGCCAGCGGAGGGTAAACATCCTGCCAGCGTTCCTCTTCCGACCCCGGACTCGCCCATGCCTCCACCGTCACTGTCCTACCCCTGCCTACACCTTTCCCTCCCACTGCTCCTTCTAATTCCCCAAATATTCCCTTCCCCTACCTACTCCTATCCCTCTCACTGCTCCCTCTGTAAATATCCCTCTCTCCCTACCTATTCCCCCACTGCTCCTTCTGGTTCTACAGATAACGCCCTCCCCCTAGGCATAGCTTTTCCCGAAATTAATTTCTCCCCCCAGTCCGAAAAATCCCAATCCCTCTCCCCACTTGATTCTTCCCCAATTGATTCTTCCCCCGTCCCCAAATTTGACAACCCCGTCGCCCATGACCCAGCCGTACTATCCCCCCACCCACTGACTCTGTCGCACTGTACCATACCTCATCCCCCGTAATTTCCCCACTTCAGCCCACCCCCTTATCCCCATGTTTCCCCGGTTTAACCATAAAAATTTCCCTAAACATACTGACTGACATATTATCCTTTTCTTTTCGTTTCTGGAAATCAAAGAAAACCAAAATGTCTCACACCACAATATCAAAAGCAACTCAAACTTATTCACACACCAACAATACCCGATATCCAACCACACAAACCAAACAACTTGGGCGCCCAAGACAAAGACTTCACAAATGACAATCTATACAACATCACGAACAATGACGTCACCAATCATAATCTATACGACAAATATGACATCACCAACGACATATCATGCACAGCAACAAGACATCACAACTTCACTTGCCTTACTTCCTCTAACCTACTCCGCTTCTACACTGGAAGTAGGCTAAACATAATTTTTTCAATTATTAGTTATGCACCTTCCCAATTTCATTTTGACTAGTGCAAGTGACCCAGGGTGCACCTAGCACCCTTTGGACAAGTCTGCTCACTTCTCAGACATAGCATAGCATGATAATTCTTTTCCTCCGGAATCATCACCAAAGAAAATTCTAGCAACGACCCTAGACATCTCACTATCTAGGAGCAGTCATATGCTGACAAAAACTGCGGTTTTCGAACCTTCCGACCCCCTCGTGTAACACGAGGTTCTATTATCGGTTGATCCGAATGAGTAGCCCTGTCCACTTTTGCCGGTCGCTGTTTCTTAGCTCCTCGTGGTTCCGCGAACAACAAGTCCAAGCTCCAATCCGGAACTTCGTCTGTCAAACCGAGAGGAACGGGATCTCCTACAACACAAGGGGCATGCAGAACAGGTCGTGCGCCCTCCCCAGGGGAATTACAAGCGTCTGGTCCGTCATTCATAATTCAGCCGTCGTCCATTAGAGAATATCCGCGTCCATAATCCAAAGACCTATTTCATATTCCATATAACAGTATTAGCACCAAATTCAAAAAGACAATCATGTATACATAAACATAGGCTTGTTTCCTGCAAGAGAGAAGCGGTCAACAGTTTTCAATGATGCCGGCAAGACATCATGATGTTCCAAAAATATCAAATCCGTATCGCTGATCAGTATTCTTAATCCATAATATTCGTTGTAAAGTCGTCATCTAAAGAATGATGTATCTCAGTCACGCTTTGATTGTGACTGTTCATATGAGTACCATGAGGATCTTGAAGTACATGGGTTCATACGGCCCCTAGCCCCGGGTTAAGCGGAATTAGACACAAGTTACGAAACGCCATAGATCTTGCACGCTACGTTCGTATTTTGCTATCAGCATGCGATATGTATCGCCAAATTTGAGAAACTTTGAGTGGAGGCGCTTGGTGGAATAGCCCTGTTTTATAAGTTTCTGCAACAATGTTTTGTGACGTTGATTAAAATCGTCACATTTAACACAGGATCTAGCAAATCCTACTAGGCGTGATATGTATACGCCATATGCAGGTCCCACTGGAATATTACTGTCCAGAAAGGGATAGTTTACGATGTCGAAATTGTAATCATCTCTTTGTCATACAGTCGACGAGAGAGAAGGCCCGCTTCATTTTTATAGAGATATAGGTCTAAATATGATGTGCCTGTAGGGCTATCTGTAGTTTCCTTCAAATCCAGTGAAGGTGGATATATGTCCTTCACTGCGTCATTTATATAGCGATTATCCACAGCGAGAAGATCGTCTATATAGCGTTTGGTGAATGAGAAAGAACGGGTTTTCAAGCCTATGTTTATGTATACTATGATTGTCTTTTTGAATTTGGTGCTAATACTGCTAATACTGTTACATGGAATATGGAATAGGTCTTTGGATTATGGACGCGGATATTCTCTAATGGACGACGGCTGAATTATGGATGACGGATTAGACGCTTGTAATTTGAAAGCGCCTGCATATAGTCATATTCATAAGAGAACAGATATAGGTCAGCCAACAGGGGTGCACAATTAGTACCCATTGGAATACCTATATGGAAGACTCCACTGATACCCGATCTGGTACTCGTCCTTGTCCAGACTTTCCAGTGTCAGCGGCGAATTCCCCAGAAGAAAGCTTCACTGATTCTGTACTTGGTACTCGTCCTGATCCAGACTTTTCCGCGTCGGATTCCCTAGCTAAACTCAGTAAGGCATGACGTCTCCGTCGTACCCATAACGGAATGTCCCTGTCCTGACATTGACGTAATACATCATGATGCCACACATGGGACTCTCTCCTGCTCTCCACCCGGTACAGACATGGGGATAACACCTTACTCACGAAAAAAGGGCCCGCAAAGATCGGTCGCAATTTCTTGCTTTGCCCAACTTTGACGGCCAAGTCCCTACGATAAACCAAGTCCCCCACCTCATAGGTCCGGGATTGGATTTTCAGATCATAGGTACGCTTTTGTCTGCTTTGAGTAATCCCGATCTGTTCTCGGGTCAGGCGATGCACTTCCTCCATATGTTTCAAGAGGTCTACTAAGTAAGCATCCCCCGTGACCTTTTGCAGGTTAACCTCTGCTACTCCCAATAAAACGTCCACTGGCAGAATGACTTCCCTCCCCAACATCAACATGTTGGGAGAGAAACCGGTATCGCGATTCGGCATAGACCGAATAGCCATTCCGATTAATGGGAGGTGTTTATCCCAGTCCATCTGCCTATTCTCCAGGTAACAACGAATCACCTGGAGCAAAAGACGATTATACCGTTCCACCTGACCATTGGAACAGGGGCGGTAAGGGGTAGTGCGAGATTTCGTGACTACAAAAACCTTGCAAAATTCAGAGAACAGGTTACCGACAAAGTTCCTGCCTTGATCGGTATGCACTTGCAACGGTACTCCAAACCGTACTATGAACCCCTCAAGAAATGCCTTCGCGACACTTTCCGCCGATTGCTCAGGAAGGGGGCAAATCTCCAGCCATTTAGTGAACTGGTCAATCATCATTAGGATGTAGCGATTTCCCCCTTCTGAAGTCACCAGCGGGCCCAAGATGTCCAGATGGACCCGCTCCATTGGTGCTCCTGCATGGAAAGAGCCCAATGCCCCTTTAGGGTTCACTTTTGGTTTCTTGTTGGTGTTGCAAGTAGCACATGTCCGAACATACAGCTCTACGTCCCGAGTCAAATTAGGCCAAAAGAAAGAACGTTTTGTCAAAGCCAACGTCTTATCGCGGCCCAAATGACCCCCAGTCTTTGTGTCATGCACTAAGCGCAACACTTCAGAACGTAGCTCTGACGGTACTACTAACTTCAGCTTGGAAGTCACTCCATAGTCCCACTGATAATACAAAACTCCATCTTTCAGTCTCAGGCATGAACGACATAGCCACAAATGCTTTGTCACTGGACTGCACATAAATAGTCGTGATGGAGTTTGTCCGGTTTCCACATGATCAATCACGGGACGAAGCTGTACGTCCTTCAACTGTTTCTCCCTCATTTCAGATGAAGAGAATAATTCAGAGATGACGTCCAGCGACCCAGGATCTGAATCTGGGCCAGCCTGGTCATCCAGATCGACGAACAAAGCCCGTACCGCAATTGCTGCCGTACCAGTGGTGGCCAAAGGGATCACATCATCCACATCCTCTGTGAAACGGCCCCATTGATTATGGGCTCTCAGACAGAATTTGCATCCTCCACAAAGAAGGAATTCTGGTTGGCTTCCCGCCACATAGCAGGTACATGCGGGTAAGCAGTCTGGGATAGGCGACAATCCATCTGCATTCCCATGAGCCACCCCAGCCCTGTGCTGGATGGTCATGTCGTACTGGCTGAGTTCCTCTAGCCATCTAGCCAATTGGCCTTCAATTTGGCGGAACCGGGTCAGCCATACCAAGCTATTGTGGTCCGTACGAATCAGAAAAGGCTTACCCAGCAAATAGTGCCTAAAAGTCCGGGTAAAAGTTACGACCGCTAAAAGTTCTTTACGGGTCGTACAATACCGGCGCTGCGTTGGGGCCAGGTTTCGACTGGCATACGCTATCGTGCGCTCAACACCACTCTGTACCTGCACAAGTTTTGCTCCTATTGCGGTATCGGAAGCATCGGTGTCCAAGATGAACGGATCATCCACCGTAGGGATGGCCAAGACACGCGCCCCAATCACGGCCTCCTTAAGCCCCTCGAATGCCTGTTGATGTCGGCCCTCTCAGCTGAAATGAGCCTTGGGCTTCGTCAAATCATACAGGCACCCCGCTATCTTTGCAAAATTGGCTACAAAATCACGATGATAGTTTACAAACCCCAGAAATGCCTGAAGTTCTGTACGGTCTGTAGGCACCGGCCATGCACGCACGGCACTGATTTTGCTGTCTGTAACTGAAATTCCTACCCTGCTGACTGTTTTTCCGAGAAATTCTACCTCTCGTCGAAACAAAGAACACTTCTTCGGTTTCAGCTTCAGGTTATGATCCCGGAAGCGCTGTAACACAAGACGGAGATTTGCCAATACTCGATCAAAAGTCCGACCCACCACCACCACATCATGTGCCTATCGCCGCGGCAATGAGGGTAAACTTATGCTGGGCGTACAGTCAAACTAATGTGTGATGTCCCAAAAAGACAAACGAAAACTGTCAAAGCATCATCAAAAATCTACCGACAAAAGGGAAACGGAAAAGTCGAAGCAGAATACTTACCTTTTGCGAAGTCTGGACACGGGTACGGGTGACGAAAATCAGGTGCTGCTTGGAACGCACGTGCAAACAGACAAAGAGCCGCCATCTTTGGAGAAGTCTGAGACAATGGAAAGGTCAGAATTATTAGCCCTGTTTAAAGACTTAGGTGATAAACAAGAGGCAACTGTTAAAAAATTAACAGATATTGATAACAAACTTGAAAATTTCCAGAAAAAGTTCGACAAAATTGAAGCTACCGTTCAAGATCATTCAGAAACTTTGAACTTCCACGGAGACAAAATCGAACAAATTTTGAAGGAGCAAATCCCCCGCTGTGTGTCGGATCTTCATGAGGAAATAAAACATTTAAAGGACCAACTAACTGCCCTTGAAATTCATCACAGGAAAAGGAATTTACTATTTTTTGGAGTACAGCTGAAGGGATCACCATTTGAAGAAAACACGGAGAAAGTTGTTCGAGATTTATTGGCTAACCAGCTGAAATTGGGGAGTGATCGCGTCAATTCCATGCCCCTTGCCGCGGCCCACCGTATCCCAAGTAGGTCACCTCCCAAACCACGAGAATCCGATGGTCATGTCCCTCCACCACCTATTACCGTAGTGTTTGTGTCTTTTGACGACCGTAATGATGTGTTGTATGCAGCTCCGAATCTGAAGGGAACGAATGTGATCATACGTACGGATCTGCCGGACGACTTGAAGAAAACAAGATCGGAATTGAACAAAAAGGCATACGAAATTCGGAAGGACCTGGGATACAAAACCCGTGTGAAGTTGGTGGGAATCAAGCTTGTGCTCCAAATTCGTAAACCGTCCGATTAAGAATGGCAGCTATGGCACGACAGTGAGTAGTCATGTAAACATGATGGAACTGTGGCTTACACCGTAACTAAGTAGCGGATGTTTATATTTGATTAACTTTGGCTTTGCTACATGGCAATGACCACATCAGACTACACATTTATTGTCTACGACACTGTATATTGCACAAACTAATCTACATGTACACGGTTACACCGCCACAGGGCCAACGTCAAACCCACACACCGAACCAGATTACAAGTTGTATTGCTATTCAAACGATCTGATTGTGGTCTGAAATCCGAAATCTGAAACAATGATATGAAAATTATTTTCCATTTGAATTATATGTGAAGTCATCCAATCGACCAAAACATTCACAAAATGCTTGAACTCCTACATGAAATTGAGTATTATCACAACCAGGCCCTAGTATTGCACAGACTGACAAATCACATCTTCTAGTTTTCCAGCAAGTGTAAACTCGGACCCCCCAACTAAATTACTTGTTCAAGTTTTACTATTGTAAACTCCAGAATGTACAAAGCTTGGAGCCTGAATGAACGATAATGGGTCCAGACTCCAACATGTGACTGACAGTAGGGGCCTACATGAATGAAAACTGATTTGAATAAGCTAGGTTGGCCCACCAATTTGTACATATTCACCACCCCCGTCGTAGTCCATTGAAGCCTTATTCAGTTTTTATCGCGCACAGACTAGTTTGTAACTAAAATTATTTGCTATTTGCCTATAGGCTATGAAACGAGCACCCGAGTGAATAGTTGTACAGGGCTTACACGTGGATACAGTATAACAAACGACACAAAATTGTTTTGTCTATAAATCTAAACCGACGGTAGTAAACGGATTGCCACTGTCTGGCGTTCCCTGTTTTTCCCATTCGTGAAAGTTAATGACACGCTGGTATAGATTTCACTTCGTATTATATAAAGGACTGATGATGCCATGACATCACCCAAACTTACGGTAGTAAAAATCTTGATATCTTTTTTTGTGTGAACTATCACATTAACACATGATTTGAATACATATACTGATACCTGGGCCCAGCGAAGATTTACCATACAGGCTGGATTGTCGGCCAGATTTTATTATATACATTTTTTCTCTTTTTTCTTTGAATGTACTTATATATTATAATGATAATTTGTATGTATGTTACAGGTTTAATTTTGAAATCACCACCTTCCCTTTTTTATGTTGTGGAGATAGGTCAGAACTACTGCGATAACGACACAATGGATTATGGATAATATAACTGCCGGAGAGTTTCCACTCACGGATCTCTTGTCCAATCTTCCTTTTTTCAATCATTCTTTTCCCGTTGATTCTGATACTTTGAACGAATCGCCAGTAAATAACACTATAAATCTTGAATTTCTCGAAAGCCTGTGTTTCAATCCAATCGAATTAAATGACCCAGAATTTTGTAAATCTGTTAATAGATGATAATCAATATGAAAGTCTTCACTGGAGTAGTATCAATAATCATCAGTCCAACTATTTCACTGAATCATCGTTTATAGCTGAATGTGATTCTCAAAATATAAATAG